>JAQFXM010004966.1:0-15933 GCA_034693345.1 Entomobrya multifasciata
ACTATAGTTTTAGTTGCTTAAACTGCCGTTTTCATTGGTAAGTATTAAATTACTCCATGTGTTTGCCTTAAAAGTCGATTATATCGCTTGACTAACACAAATATACTACAAAGTCGGCATAAATGTGAGGGTTACTCTCAAGAAGTGCTCAAGTAAATAAGTACCAGTAACTCGAATTCCAGAAAAATATTGGACAGTTCAAATTTTCATAGTTGCCGATTCTACAAAATGTTTTTAACCAATAACATAAAGAAATAAACTCAACTTCTGAAAATAAACTTAAAAACTGCCCCACGAGTCCTTTAAAAAATTAAAATTAGCTTTTTCGCAATTACGTAATTTCAATCAGAAATTGCACAAATTATTACTCTTCTTTCAAAAGTCAAGACACTTAAAAAGTCATCAATTTAAATACCCAACGCCTCAATGGGTTTTAAGTATTCACATTTATCCGAGAGCAACTTGAAATCAGAAAAAAAATATCGAAAGATTACGGAAACTTGTTTATAATCCAGTGCATGATTATAATAGCAACCCAAGTATGGTCTATCTATATGTGAAAACGGATTTACAAAATTCTGACGCACATGAAAGTTATGGCGATTTTGCTTTCTTTGCAATACTTTAGAAACAGAGTGTAATTTAGGCCTATAGGAGTTCGATTACTTTAATTACAGTAATGGATTGCTTTAGCACGTTTTGATGGGTATATTTCCTCTAGTCAGCGCTTACTTTCCATGCATGCTTTACAGGTAGTTGCGCTTTACATTTCTAGGATAAAACGACAAAAAAATACGAAAATAAGCTAAAAATTATTATTCGATTGGAAACTAGAACTAAAAAGCTGGTTTCAGAAGCCAAACGATTATCTAAACTGAAAACTAGCATACCGTCTGAGTGAACATACACTGTGGACATAAAATGTAATGGAACTGTTTAACCCCATCCAGCTTTCCGAAAGTTTTCAAAAACTCTTTAAAATATTTCCGGATTACGACTAATAGCCGGATTCTATATGTACCAATAATTTGATTAAAGTTATTTGAAGTAGCCCACATCGATACTAAAGTCCGCAATGTTATTCTTTAATTGTACACCTTATCTAATTAATGACTTGAATTAATTATCCTCATCCGCAAATGTTTATTTAAATAGCTCTCAAGCTAGTTTTACGAAATCTAAGTAAATAGTGTTACTTTTTATGAGAAGAGCTTTGAAATTAAATTCCATTTTGGGGATTTGTGCAAAAATGTTTTTGTCGTATTTAGTGTTGATTATTGTCCCATTCCCAAAGTATATCACTTGCCGCCTACGTGGAACAAATGTGGGCCGAGTAATAGTGGATGAACACAATTACCAAAAAACCGCTGATAAAAAAGCTATAGACTTAAATGAATTCCTATCACCACTTGTGTCACAAAACTGTTTAGTGGCACTGGATAATTTTCAAAACGTCGATGTTTTGGCTACAGAATGGCCAATATTTCAAAGATGGTTTGTGCGAGGGAAAATTCACTACTTCAAGCGATCAAAATGGAAAAGTTTCCGTGAAATATGGACGGTAACTGAAATGAACAATGTAACATTTCATTTTGAAAAAATTCCTAATATTATATCAACAAAATTTATTAATTTAAACAAAGAACATCTTGATGAAACCGCTTTTTGTGTTGAATATCATCGATTGGCTTTGTCCTCGTTTTCAAAACCATGGAATTGCGAAGCACGTTTTTATTTGTACTTTCCTCTAAAACACTTTGGGTTTAATGATTATTACGATGGCCTAAATAGTTGGCCCGGCTTTTTCGAAAAAGACAAACGAGACTTCAATAATATATTTCCTTCGAAGATTCCAAATTTGTATTTATTCGTATTCACAAAACCGGACGAATATTCGTATAAAATAGCTTTTCAAATAGCTAATGATGAGCAAGAATCCAAATATAACGCTAGAAACCACATAATACTTGCAATTTTAAACCATACACGAAACTCATATTTGTTCACAAAAATACATACTAACTACATCACTTTTATTTTATGTTCATATTTTGATCTATTGCGGGTTAAAGCTGAACCTCTATTCAGCATGCTTAAATCTCAAATACACCCATCTGACCTTTCGAACTTTACGAAATTATCTTCCAACAAATATGCTTTTCCGCCTTCTGGAGAACAGCTTAATGTAGAAATAGTTCCTGCTAACTGGCTTAGTAACATTAAGGGCGTTTTTGGTAATAAACTAGCTCAATGCAATTATCACGATTTACTTATAAAACGACAAAGATTTTCTTTGTCCCAGTTCAAGGACTCACTAGATTTGATGATGCAAGCGTACGTACACGAATGGCAAACAGTATTTGCTAACTGGAGCTTTCGAGAGGGATACTATTTTTTAAGCAATGAAGGCTGTGTAAATGGCAAACGTGTTACAGAACCAGTAGATATGAAGAACACGTTTGTGCATTTTAAATTTAGTGGATCTTTGCGCAAAAATTATATATTTGCTACAAATTTAGAAGCAATTGCTTTTGAGGGTAAAATAATGTCGCTACGATTTGTTAGCTGTGGACGAAGAGAATTTCCTTCACTACCGTTTCATGAACTCGTAAATGTATACCATAAAGAAGTATGGATTGGAATTATATTGGTTGTAATATTGCTGCCAGTTCTAGCTTTGGGTTGGGGCTTCGGCTCAGTTAGAAGTTTTACAACTTACGCCCACTTTCTTGATATAGCCTTTAGAATACTAATTGGATTGGATAGTCGTCTTAATAAAATTATGACTCAACAAAGTTCAGTACGATTCGCTGTAGCTGGATTTGCTATTGCATCACTTATTATAAACAACGCATACAAAAGTGATAACGTTTTTAGAATGACGTTGCCAAGACAAATAAGTCCTTACACAAATCTTACTGACTTGTTGGCTCACAATTTCGTCATATACATTCAGCTGGCAAGCGTCTCACTTTTTGCTGGATCAAAATACTACTCAGATGACATTAATTGGATAAAACATCATCATTCTATTAGAGCAACACACTTGAGAGAAGGTTTCTAAATCAAGAGTGAGCTACTTGAAAGTGGAAACGAACCTTCGTCCTTAGCACCAAATTTAGACAGATTATTGTTTAATAACTCTGATATCCAGAATGAAGTTATTACTATGATTGAAAAACTCGGTTATCCATTTGACCAAAACGCACGACAATATAATGAATACAAGCAAACACTTTGGAAATCCGATATGGAAATTTTGGAAAGGAAGCTTTCATCATGTCGAAACACAGCTTTAGTATTAGCAACGTATAAAATTCAACAAATTGCAGCAAATATTAGGCACAAATTTCCCGATTTGTCCAAATTTGTAGACATTGGAAAGGAAACGTATTACAAGTCTAGCCACGTTTTCACACTTGAAGGCGTAGTGCCTCCATATATCATAAACAGAATAAAATCCTTGTTATCATCTGGTGTGTTTGAATGGTGGCAAGAAATTGCGGCGTTAAAATCTAATTATTATAAAAGTTATAATAGAGTAGAGGAGTTTGAAAAACCGACACTCCAAGGTAATATTTTGGTTATATTTGTAGCCTTATTAGGTGGCTTAGGTTTTGGGTTGCTTTGTTTTCTTGCCGAATTTCTGTCTAAAATCAAATTAGACGTAATACGCAGCATGTTGAGACGAGCAAGTTTCCGGATTTACGAATTTGTGTCGGACGTTGGGTTATGCGAATAATTTAGATTATATATTTAGCCAAAATTATTTTTAGCAGTTAAAATAATGTTAAGTAAGTGAACATAAGCGAATTGGTTTGTGATCACTGATCATACACAGTAGATTTTTCATAAACCAAATCAAGTTCACCGACTAATATTTGCATCAAGTTTATGGATAATATGTGTTCAGAAGTCGAACCTCAATACACATTTTAGATTTAAATAGAATTTCAAAATACAAAGAGCCTTTGCTTGCTCTAAAATATTTTCTGTATTTAAATAAACATGTAGTCAGACATTACTTATCCTAATTTGCACATTACCAGAACAAAAATAATCAACTCCACGATGCACTTAAAATAATTACCTTTGGCAATTATATATATAAATTTTTTCTATGAGTTGTCTTGACGAAAAAAATTATATGAGCTTGTGTAAGGGCTTAAAAGTAAGTCATACCCAACTATACTTAAATATCTTTCAACAACTCACAAGTGGAATTTTGAAAAATATGACGTCGAAGCAATGATAGAAATTATTTCAAAAATGTTTTATTTCTTATCTATACTAAATTTGTTGCACATTGTTTCTGGCAATGCAAAACTAGAGAATCTGATACATTTTGAGAACGTACTTAGTTTATTTTCTAAATGTCAAGTAAACTTACACAACCATGATGGAATTTCGTTCGTATTAACAACGGCCACACCTTTATTGATCCATACTAAAGTACCCTCCTGGATGAAAACGGCTAAAGTTATTCAATCAAAACTTAGATTGGGATGTATCGCTGCGTTTCACTTGGTAACTGAATGTTGTGAGGAAAACAAACAAAACTTTCTTGATCTATGGAAGCTGGAACCTAGGTAATTTTAATTATTTGTTTAAATATTAAGTATTTCCAATTTCTTAAAATATTAAATTGTTCTATTCATTTATGTTTATACGAAGACATTGGTCAATGATGGACATGAAACCTCGCTATGATATTCTCATTAGCCAGAATATGGGCCTAATATCCTTGTGGCTTTCATCTTATTTGGATTTAATAAGACAGGAACACTCAAGTCATGGCTTGATACTAAAAATGGATGAAATTTCTGTTTGGACGGGTCAGATTGTTTTAGAAAATGTGATATTTATAATCAACAATTTCTGTCCAATTGACGACGTAACACAAAATTTCAAAGTATATGAAGTCGAATTTCTTCAGTTTGATGGCATCAATGAACTTAACGATGGTATTAAAGATGTAAATGCTGTTTGCAAAAACAGCAATGTATTTTGGTCCCTAATATTGTTGCCGGATGAATCGAAGTGGATAAACGGTTTTGATCTGCACAGAAGCATTAATCGAAATCGAAACAAAAACATTCGTATTATTCGTGATCTTATGAGAAATGGACAGCTTACAACAAGAAAAATGCTAAATGGTCCCCTAAATCCTCAAGGTATCGAAAATGAAGGTTTGGATAACTACTTATTTGCCTTTATTCTTTTGGGAAGCCATGTAAACGTTTCTGAATTGGACGAAGACATTCATATGAATGGACTAAAACCACTTTTATTATTCAACTTGGATAATGCTCCCATTATTTTGGATGAAGAACCAAAACGATTAGCTTTTCTAAGCTGTTCGACAATCCAAATTGGATTTCGAATACTTGACAAATATTTTTATGTGTTTGCATCAGTGGTTTCAATATTTGAAAAAAGGGTTTGGTTAGCAATTGTAGTATTTTATTTCATCATTCCTCTTGTTCTAGGCTTTATGTTTCACAAACTATTGAAGAAGAAAATGCGAAACGAGGGATGGATATTATGGCATCCATTTACCTGGGGACAGAGGTCCTTGATAAGGCAGGCAGGTGATAGGATATTCAACAGCAAAAGATTCGGATGGACTTTTTGGATGGTAGCGCCATTACTCTTAATGTCTGTAGTAATAAGTCATACATTTCTTGGTGAAAACTTGTATATTCTCTGGAGCCCTGGGCATTGGGTTATCAGAGATCCTTTAAAACAATTGTATTTAAGCGGAGTACAGTTAGTAAGCGATATTTTTGATGCAGTTGGTAAAGGTTATGAATTAAGTATGATGACGGCAGAAAATGAGAACATGAGTTATACGGATATTGGCAATTTGATTCAACGAAATACACGCATTGCTTATATTACCTTTGAGAAACGAATTGAAGCGATTGGTAATACGATTAAAGATGGATATTCGCGAAAATCAGGCATGTGTTCAGAGTGGAGTCCCATAAAAATAATGGAATAATAGGGAATCATTCGGACCACTCTTTTTCTGAAAGCTTGAGCCGTGTCGAATGGAATCTGGACCATAGTAACTTTGGATGGGGAATAAGAAACTGGGTAAATAGTAACATTTTGGAGAGGATAAATCGGATGAAATATGAGAGTCAAATTGTGTCTAGATGGAAGGAGTTGATTAGATGGCAAGTTAATAAGATCGGGAGAACGTACAAATATAAAAATTTGTCAAGGCGGATTAGTATGCATGGTAACTTTGCGTATGTATTTCAGTGGATGGGGATTAACTTGTTTGTGGGATTAATGGTTTGGGTTTTCGAATTGATTGTTTGGGAATGTTTTATAAAACCAAATCGAAAGCTTAAGAAACTTTTAGATGAACAAGATAATGAGGTCAAGAAAATTGATGACGAGTGTGTTCATTTGGAGAAAGATGAAAAATGTGAAATGCAAGATGATTTGGTAAATGAAACTTCAGATTTGGTTGGGGAAAATAGAAAAATTGAGCCTGGAAATGGAAAGCAAGATGTTGCTGTAGATATGCAGAAGAAAGAAGATAATTTAGTGGAGGAATTGAATGAGAACGGAGAACATCTTGTAAATATATTAGAGCAAAGGGATGATTCTAGTGATACGTCTGATGATGATATGATAACTGAGGTGGTTGAGACTAAAGCAGAGGTGTCAAATGTTGATAGGGAGTCTCTTGTGTGTTGGGAAGAAGATGGAGAAATTTTAGCAGAGTACAGCAAGAATGGAGAGATTTTACACGCTGATGACAATTTATTTACTTTGTAAGTTGGTTGGGTATTTATTTTCAGTACTACTGAGCAGGTTATTAATAAGCATGATCGGTAGAATTTAAAATGTAGCAAATATTTGTTCTTACATGTTTACATGATAATTAAATGTTGTGAGAAATTGTAAATGCAGCAAACGTCAACATTAAGTTGGTCGTTGGCACTTGAGTTAGGAATTTAGTTAGTAAGCACAATCCAGATTAAGTGCATGATGATGTGATGACCGATGTAATATGTATGCGTATATTATATTGTACTATGTGACATTTTGTAATGATGTACTAAATGATTGAACTGTAAAAAGTACTTAAGTCAATGAATAAGCGAAGCAAACATTATTGATCTGATCTCTCTCTTGCTCTCTGAACTCAGAAATATGAACACTAAAATTTATGCTTTTGCAATACCAGATGTTTTCCAACTGCGAGACCGGTTTTGTGAAGGTAAATTACTGACATTTCCTACACAGCAAAATAATACAATGACGTTCAATCGTTTTTTACCTTCGCTAGTTTTCGTTTATGTATTCCATAGTCTGGGAGGATACATGACAAGAGAATGTTTTTGGGGTAGAATTAAATGAGTTGATTTTGTCACTACATATCAATGAGTTTTAATTTTTTCATATCCAAAACCACAAAAATATAACCACAGCTCCAGCCAATTACAATATTCTGCCTACCACAGGGAACTGTTTGATATTAAAAACGTTTGAATTGTTTTGCAAATTGTTCTTCTTTATGTTATTAAGCATTAAATAGTAGCTTCTACTATGCTAAACCACAAGAGTTAATAATATGGATTGGTTTAGTTTATAAATACACTCAATTATCGACTTAAGGAAAATTTGTGCATATTTGTAACAAGAGTTGACACAACTCAAGCATATGTGAGTTTTAATTGGTTGGTTGGTTTTAACCAACAATCAGTTTTTTATTTCAGCTCATTATAGTCATAGGGCAATGTCTTGATTCCTTATTCAAAAGTATCATTTAATATCAAATTTTGCAAGCTTCTAAGAAAACGCTTATCTAATTGTATAAAATATTTATGGTTTTACATGTAATCAAGAAAGCCTCAAGCCTGCCAAAACTGTAACTCAATCAAATAGGATATATATCAGGAATCTATTTCAGACATGAAGTAATGGCATAAATATTTTATTAAAATACATTTATACTACAAAAAACAACATGCAACAGTTATAATAGTATTTAATATCGTATCCCAAACACGTATTGGGTAAACCAAAAGCTACAGTCTTATGTTGGAAAACCATATTATGCATTTTACACCATCATACGTCATGCCAGTATGCTTCTCGGAAAAGTCAAATTTTTAATTTGCGTCATGCAAAATTGACATTTTTGTCATTTTGAGAGGTTTTTTATTTATTATTTTAACGATCAAGTGGTTTTATATCCTTCTATTCCTTTTATTAGCTGCCAATTAAAAATATTAGAACATCTATTTCACTCACTATGTGTGTAAAACTGCCGAGTCGACATGAACAAAAACCGCAAAAAGGATAATTGGAGACTTTTAATTGACAGATATGTGGTTTTAAAAAATGTTGACAAAATACTGACTTCAGCTTACCATTTTAATATTCCTATTGCTATGGAAGAGAGTGTTAAAATTTATCTGAAACTAGAAGCAGTACTCACAACGTAATTTAATTTCATAACTATTTAGTACATTCGTAATTTTCGCGTTTAAAAAATAAAAATGGAATCGTGGCAAGTTGAGCATTTAAAAGAAAACTTGGTTTGTCTTCAAAATCTGACATTTTGTAATAACGAGCTTGTCTCTTTTTTGAAAGCTAATAATGTACTCAGCCAAGTAGAAATGGAACAATTGGTAACTTAAATTTTAGTATCTTTTGATTTTCTGTAATTGAGATGAAAATTTCTTCTTACTAAATATTTAACTGAAATATAATTACATGTGTCGTTATTAACAGGATTGTCTTGGTGTTTTACAAGGAAATACCACAAAATCTTATGAACTTTATAACATCCTTCGTACTCGTTTGAAAGGATATGAAATACTGGTAAAAGGGTTATTTAATCTTTCACAAAGCGGGGCCTTAAAAATTCTGCTTGAAGGCTACGAAAGCCAAGGAATTTACAATCCGTTTGAAATTTGTAAAATTCGTCTTAACTTTGGTGATATTGCGTCCAATCATGTGAAGTTTCAAAATAAAGAGATCTTGTTATCTGACTTTTGCATTCAGTTAGATAATTGTCCAAACTTTTTTTCTAAAACCCTTGGAGGAAGTGATTATTTTGAACTGGTTCAGAAGGATCTTGAGTTTAACTTATTTGCTAACACGGTTCCAAATCTGTTACCCTATTACGTTGAAAGATGTGTGCAAAAGCCAAACCATACACGAGTACTCAACTCTGATGTGTTTCAGAGTCCATGTAAAGACGTTTTTGTGATAAAGGATATTTCACGACAGCACCTTTCTAAACTAGCGACTCCAAATACAACTTGTTGGTCGTCAGAGCAAAGGTGGAAAAACAGGCTAACAGTACGATTTGTTCTTTTGGAAAATGATACACACTTCAGTAAAATTTGCCAGATCAGCAGTGTACCCACTCATTTAATTCACTACAAATCAGGATTATTTGAACTAGTTGAGTCTCGTCATGGTTTTATTGACCAACAGTATTTACAAAAATCGGAACCATTTATCTTAACCGGAAATCAGTTAGCTAGTTTTTTGACGAATCCTGAAGAAACAGAACACGTCCTTTTATCAGATACACCAGGAATGGGAAAAACCGAGTTTATGGTTTATCTTGCCAACGAAATGATAAAGTCCTCAAAAGACCGACTTATAATTTTCTTAAGGTTAAATGAGTTCTGTAAAACTATGGTCTCAAAACCTTTTGTTTTTGCTACAGTTTGGGAAAATCTATTAAATTTGGGAACTACAAGTTACTTTGCACGACAATTGCTCACAGAATTAACTAAAATAAAAGCCTTAACGACAGTTCTTTTTATTGACGGGTTTGACGAAATGTTACCAGAACATCAGACTTTAAACTTAGAAATTTTAAAAATCCTTACCGAATACAGCAAAAAATACAATCTTAAAATAATATTGAGCACTAGGCCACACAATCGGGATGTGGTGGAAGCTACCTTAAATTTTTCCGTTTCTCAACTTGTTCCTTTAACAAAAGAGGATCAACCAGAATGTATTCTAAAGTACTGGGAAAATGTGCTGAAAATAGGGAGAAATGCTGATGTTGAAAAGTTTGCCAAGAAATGCTTGGATAATTTGGAAGCCAAACTGAACATTAACAACGAAGAACCCGTTGCTGGGTTACCACTACAGTGCAGACTAATCGCTGAAGTTTATCAAGAAATAGTCGTTGAATTTACACAGGTTCAATGCAGTGCAGAAGTTGAAATAGAGATGTTTGATTTCACATTAGTAGGGTTATATCAAAAGTTTTTTTGGTCGAGATTGAAGGTCTTTGATTCCGGTAGAGGTGAAGAAATTCGCAAAGCACATTACAGGCATGCAGTTGAGTTACTCTTTCCAGACTGGTTGGGAAATTTGACGATATATTTCGTCAATGATGCTAACGAAGATGATATATTAAAGGCTGGCATTCTTGAGAAGGTCACTGGATGTACAAGGTATTTGTCATACTATACATATGTTGCATACTATTCTATATTGTTTAAATATCACTAAATTCACGCGAATATTTTTAAAAAGATTTGTCCACAGAACATTTGCTGAGTACCTATTAGCACAATTCCTGATGGATCTAATTTGTTGTGAAAACAATAAGCTGGCAGATGGGCTGGATTTTCTTTTAAACAGAGTTTTTACAACTTTGGGCTATGCTGAACAAGTTCATGACATTCATGCTAACTATCCAATGTTCCATAAATTTATATATCCAGTGATTTGTTATTTCCTAAATGGACTTTTGGATGTTGAAAATCTGTATATACCAGATAATCCGCACGGAAATTTAGTTCGAAACCTTGAGTTGTGCTACGAAACATTGTATGCTTCAGTTTTATCAAAAAATCTTTACTTGTTTCGATTGGTTCGACAGATGTACTTGTCAGGAAATGTTGACATGATTCTTCTTCAGCTTTCGGAGTGTAAGGTGAAGTGGACAAAGCTTGCCCTTTTTGCAGCTAAACATTCTTGTGCACAGATTTTTGAAGAGTGTTTAGATTTTTTCAAAAAACTGCCACAGGGTATTTCTGACAAGTTATCTAAAGAACTGGTTCTAGTAACTGCTGAACGTGGTATCTATTCAATTTTTGAGATTGCCTTTGGTCTATTCCTTGAAATGAATAGTGATTCAACTGATTTATCAGACATATTACGAGCTTGCGTAAAAGATTCCGAATTTCTGCCACTAGCTGAGAAAACGGACATAATTGATTTTATTCTGGGTTTTCAATATAAAGATTTTTTGTTGGACATAAATGATCGCCATGGCAACACTGCATTGTTTGAGAAGAATATAAATATTGAAATTATTGTATACTTGGCTGAAAAGGATATCAAACTGCCAAACCGGAGAAATAATTTCGGTGAAAATATAACTCATATAGTAGTGCAATATTTAACACCAACTAATTTGCATCGATTCTTTACTTTGCCCGAAATAAAAACTTCTCTTTTGAGGTTGTTGGAGATGGAGAATCACTATGGTCTCACAGCATTTCAATTTTTAATTATCAATCTGGATCCACTGAAAAAAACAATGGATTTCATAACATCGCTCCCTGGTTTTGATATACGTCACTTCGAATCCAAAAATGATTCCCTAATGGCAGCAGCAGTTATTCATGGAAGACACATTGATCTACTTAAATACCTTGTTAAAGTTGGTGCTTCCATGACCTCATTTTTAAAGAAAAAATTTGCTTCTGGAAATGAAATTCATTTTTTTCTCAAATATAAAAATTTGTCAGCCATCAATTATTTCCTTGAACAAGGTGTGGATTTGCTTGAAAAAAATGAGGAAGGTGACGCACCGTGGGAGTACGCAAATAAATTGCTTACTGCAGAAGATCTTTCGGAAGAGTTCATTATAGAACTACGGGAACTTTTCGTGAAACATTGCAGCCTTAAGGAGAATTCGCAACAGTTATTTCCAATGCTGACAACTCCTTCAAAATTAGACGAACCAGGAAGTTCGTGGCCAGATTTTTATGGATCAAATTTTATGCCGTCATGTGCATCCCTTTCAAAACAAAAGGAATCTTGCCCGAAGGAACCAGTAGTGTTTAATTTTTTCAAGACACAGGTAACGGAGCGAAAAGATGTCTCTTCATCATGCGGCGGCCTGAAATCTCTAGCCGAATCTACTGTGTTAGAAGAGGTCAATCGGGTACGACTAAATTTTAAAATTCTAGTTCTATGGAAATTTATTTGTTTATAAACAATGTATGCATTTTGAAATCTAGGGTTCATTAATAGAAGGCATTGAAAAGGATATTGCGGAAGTTAGTTTTCCAAGGCGGACTTCAGCGTGGCCAGAAAAACATTTGCTTGTCAATATTACTTGTAAACTGTTTTTTGAAAACGATACGGTGTCAGATATAAAGGACTTGGTGGATTCAGTTGATATTTGGTACAAGAATCCAGTCCTGGAAACCGAAACGAAAAATGGAAAAGTAATGGAAAATATTTTACGACAGTGGGCATCAAAATTTCCCGAAAAAGCTAATCTAGGTAAGCTTCTTGATGCCTTTGATTGCTTCGAAAAGGGACGTGTTGTTGCAAAACGTATTCGAACACATTACAAAGTTGAATAAATATGCGAAATAAAATAAACGGATAAAACTAGTAAAAATGTAATTAACTATAAGTATAAAGCCAAATTAAGAGGTTTCGGGGAGATTTTTAAGATAAGATATAAATTATGATGGAATTTATGATGAGTTTTGTTTCTTTAATGGCAATTTAGTATTACTTTAAAATAAATTTAATGGATAATATCTCCTAGCAACAAGGCTAACAAATTTCCGTAGAATTTTATTTCCTCTTGGTATACGAAATAGTTTGTCAAACTATAACCGGTACAGTTAAATTTAATTTGGCAAATACATATAGAGTTTCGGGGAAAAATTCGAAATGACTACTTTAAAAAATTAAAAATGTTAAATGTTAATACCAAAATTTTGATAATGCTAAATCACTTCAACAAATTCTGATTATTGTTTCTTATGAAATCTATAAACATAATTTTAGACCGTGTCAATAATATCTGGTAATCCCAGTGAAAAAGTATGACAAATATAAAAACTATTTCAAAGTTTTGCAGCAATGTTTGAACAAAGTCAAATACTTTCAAAATTCTTCCTAATATTCATTGTGTATTGGTTCAATTGTGATTCGCCAAATAGGCATCTGTGTTAAACCTGTGTAAATATGCTCTAAAAGCTTTTATAAAGTGCTTTGGAAACAGTTGTTAAATTTCTCAAACTTTTTTTTGACTTATTAACAGGGTGACTGGCTTCAAATTTTCTATATGATCTTAAAGTCAACTTTCCTTTCAACTTTGTTTTGACGATCACAAAGAACCTAAAGAATTTAAAAAGTGCAATATCGGAAAGCTCTTTGTTAGTTCGAGAAATTTAGTGTAAGTAAATAGGAGTAATAAATTTTTAAAATATTGTTACATAATAATCAGATTGTTAAAAATTAAATGCCAAATGGAACTTGTTTTTGAAATACTTTTACCAAAATATAAAAAATCTAATTTTAAATGAATGATATGAAAATGTTCAAGCTATATGCAGTACTCAAACTTAAATTGTAACAATTCGAAAATAAATTTGGGTTATTTATAGATAATCCTAAAATTCCACAATTGGAACAGGAATCACTAGGAACAAATTCGTTGAGTAACAGATTTGGAAGGCTTGAGGCTTTTTTATTACATTAGCAGTATGTGAAACTTCATATTTTTACATGGTTAGATAGAATTTTTCTTAAAAGCCTACAATATTTGATAGCAAATGATGTTTGAAAAAGAAATCAAGACATGTTACCTTTGATTATAATGAGTTGTAATAAAAACCAATTATTGGTAAAAACAAAAAACAACCAATTAAAACTCACATATGCTTTACTAACATCAATTATTAATGTTAGCAATACACGCAGATTTTCCCTGAGTCTATAATTGTGTGTATTTCTAAACTGAACTAATCGATATTTGTAACTTTCTTAGTTAAGCAAAGTTTCAGCTTCTATTTCATGTTAAATAACATATGGTAGAACAATTTGCAAAACAATTTCACACATTTTGATAATCAAACAGATCCCTGTGGTAGGCAGCATGTTGTTATTGGCTGAAATTGTGGTTATATTTTTGTGGTTTTGGATATGAAAAAGTTAAAATTCGTTGATGTGTAGTGACGAAATCAGCTCGTTTTAATCTAGCCGAAAAGTATTCTCTCGTTATGCATAAAGCCAGACTCTTGAATATATAAACAAAAACTCCCGAAGGTAAAAATCATTTGAACGTCATTGGTTGTATTTTTTGCTGTGTGGGAAATGCCAGTAATTTATTTTCGCAAGGATTGTGTCTCCTTTACAAAATTTCTGTTATTGCAAAAGCACGATTTTCAGTTATCATGGCCAAGCCGTGAAACGCATGCTGATAGTTAATGCAAACAGAGCATAATTGTTTAAAAACAGCAAAACATTTCCTAAATCCCATAACGACGAATTATATTGCACAAATTTGATTGACGAAAAGATACGTGAGCCAAATGTACTAGCTTTTCTGAGGAAACTATGCTAGCTTGTGTTGACGTAGCAAAGCAATCTAATTTCACTTTGAGTTGTCGTGTACGACATGTGTATGCGTAAAAAATTAGAATTGTAAAATGTCATAAAATTAAGGACTGCACAACAAAGGAAATGAACCCGAGAAAAAAAGTTTTTTTCCAGTTTTAGCCTCTATTCAAAATACATATCAATATCAATCCAGTTGCCATATAAAAAAGGAATCATAGTGATACTGTCTTATTCTATTGATCATGAATACACGATTTTCTTCTAAAAAAAATTTTAACCAGCAGTTTTGTTAGTTTGCTTTGATTTGCAGAAACCTGTGCCTTCAGTAATATAAGTCCACTAAATTCTTAATATTGTTAATTACTCTGCTTGAAGATGATTGATACGACAAACGTGTAAAGAAAAGTAAATTGTGTTTTTAGGTGTGAAATTTAATGTTATATATTTTTGATAAAATTGTTTTTTGTGAGAAATCTGTTTTGTTTGGGTTAACTAGTCTTGACTAAACTACATAAATGTTTAAAAGTAAAATTCCAAGTGTTTGCTTTTTACCAAAGTGCCAGTTCATGATCTACTCAATAAGATTGATACAGTATCTACTGTGAGATCGGTAATGTTTTTCCTATTAATCGTTAAAAACATATAGTTCTCTAACTAGATTTAATTGGAGGGTTTAAACATTATACTATTTGATTGGTTAAAAAACAATACAAGCTAAGCTTCAAATTCTACAATAAATGTATATATTCCATTGAAACACAATTATATGCTCGAGCTAAAGTTCTACCAATCATACTTATTAATATCGTGCTAAAAGTATCGAAAATAAATACCCAACCAACTTACAAAATTAATAAATTGTCGGCAGTGTGTGAAGTCTCTCCATTCTTCCTGTACTCTGCTAAAAGCACTCCATCTTCTTCCCAACACCCAAGAGACTCTCTATCAATATTCAACACCTCTGCTTTAGTCTCAAGCATCTCAGTAATCATATCATCGTCAGACGTATCACTAGAATCCTCCCCTTTCTCTAATATTTATAATAACAAGATGTTCCCCGTTTATCCCCTTTGATTCATCCGGCAACAATATGAGAGATTAAAATACATTGGTATTTTTGCAAACAGCATATACATCTCTAATGACACCGTTAAGTTCATTGATTCCATCAAACTGAAGAAACTCGACTTCATATGATCGTGACTTCATATGACTATAATTATGTGATCGTGGAGTGGGCAAAGAAACTATCAATATATTGTCTTACTGGTTCGATCATCAAGAATTTGTCTGTCGGTGGAAAAATGAAATTTCCAGTTCATTTCCAGTAAGGGT
>JAQFXM010004967.1:0-15931 GCA_034693345.1 Entomobrya multifasciata
TGAAAATAGATTCATTCAAAATATGTATAAAAATATATATTCTTGGCGGTCAAGGAATAAAGTTAAAATGTGAAAATTATTTCTCGAATTACATTTTAGCAATGTAAGAATTAACAAAATGGACCGAAATGGATCTCTCATAGAGATGTAGCAATGAACAAAAATTGCATATCTACAATTTTATAGTGGTCAAATTGAGAATGGGTCACGGCCCTAGAATTTAAATAGTAGCATGAGAATACTTTTGTCAAACATTAAATGGTAAAAACAACCTTTAATTAGATATTATTTGGATGGCAATTGTATGTGACAAATTATTAAAAAAAACATTTCATTAAACTTGTGTATTTGTTTAAATTCTAAAGAATAAATAAAGTAAACAGTTTAATATAATTGTTTGATCCCGAACGTTTTTTACAACATAAGTACAAAGATGGTCAATTTCGCAAAGAACATAATGTATTCGTTCTATAAAAAGTAGTTAAATTGGTACAATGAATATATTTAAATATGTTATCATATTTACGGAAAAGGCTATAAAGTTTCTGTACTAGAAACATCCGCTAATTCCAACAAAGCTATAACATATGTTGTGCAGTTGCCAATCATCTGTTTAAGGTTCAATTAGCAAATTAACATTTTATACCTTGATAAATGTAGATTGGGTAGAACAAATTATTTTTCCTACTTACCGTAATTAAAAGGATTCGCCTGAAATCAAGAACTCCACAAAGTGAAAACGTCGATGGCCGGCTTGTTAATAAGCCTACGAATATTTCTCTCTAATAAATAATAATAAAAAATTGAAACATGATAAAACGGTCAATATAATTTTTGATTTACCAAGCATTTAGTTACCTCGATTTGATCAAGTGTTGATAAAACTTGAGTTCGACTGGTTTCCATTACAACTTTTACGATTTCCTTTTCTTCCTTACGAACTCTTGTATTGAGATCAGTTACAAAAATAGTTAAAACAAATTGTGTTGCAGCAAAAAATAATGTACTATAAGCTGTAGAAGCAGGGATGTAACCCTTATATACCCAAACGATGATTACCCAATTACTTATCGATGAACTCCATAAATATGCCGTAAAAACTAAAAGTGCTGGCCCACAAACACGACTTACCAGCCTGTTTTGCTTGCGAACAAAGACAACTATCTGGAATACTGATTTCCAGTGAATTTGGTTTTTATGTTGGTATTTCTGTATAGCAGCTTGTATTTGGATCAAGGCCACAATGACTACTTTTGTTAGAACTGCGACCTTACAAAACACCATCATAACAACAAATGCTATGAAAGGACCGACTATAGACATTACCCATGACACTTTAAAATCAAGTGATGAGCAATCATCATTGGGGAGCAAGCAATTAGACGAAATATAATTATATGATAGTATGTTTAAAACCATAAACACTATAGAATATCTTATCAATCGAATAACTCTTTGGCGAAGTTTAGAAAAACTGGGAAATAATTTACTGTAACATGTCAATGGAAAGACTAATGCAAATTTATGGAAGTAATTATTCCACTGATTTAGTAAAATAACCAGGTCATTCGTAGACCAAAGCATTGTTGGCACTGTAACAATACCACTTATAAGGAACATCATAATGTAAGCGTTTATTATTGAATCACCAAATGTTGAGTAATGGGATGTTCCATTTTTTGTGTGAGCCAAACCAAATGAAGAAATTCTTAGATAACTTGTCATACTAACGTTTCTAATTGTAACTTGAAAAGTTATAAATAAAACTCCGCAAAGAAGAAAAAATTGTGTTAAAAATGAATATATAACTGGCCATGAGTTTAATGAATAACTGAATTTGTAGTAAAATAGATTTCTGTCTTTTAAATTTGGGTACACTTTTAAAAACTGTAAAGGCGTAGCACCAATAATGCGATTTAGAAAAAAGATTCTTTTTAAAATGTCGTTGAGAACTGAAATTTGTTTCAATATTTCGGGATAATTTGGTAAATAATTACTTTTAGCATTGATATAACCCACTTGTGGTTGTCTGGGAAATGATTTTGTAGGAGCCATTATTTTCCGGACTTGGTTAGTTTTATTCTCTGCCGATATTAAACTGCAATTGAACACATTTTTTGGTATTTGACTGTTTAAAATTACAGGCAGTGCTTGAACACAATTGTTCACATAACATATTCATACAAGCGAGATATTCGTCTTTGTTTCACAAACAATTTAGGTATAAACTGATCGACTAATTACGAAATGAGCAAATGAAACTAGTCATCAATCAACTACAAAATATTAGGGTGTGTTCTTGGCATGGTTTAATGCTTGCTTAGTTGATTGATTGACTTTCATATTGTACAAGAAACAACTTACATGTTACTAAATGCAGAACCGCTATAAATGGATCAAATAAAATATTTAATTTTGAATAATGCACAGATTAAAATACATAAGTAGTTATGTCTAATTTAACAGAGACTAGGTAAACCATAAAAAATTAATTTGATTATAAAGTTCTTCGCATTTTAACTATTGGCTACTTGGAAGCAAGGGGCGATAAGAACTCATTATTTGAAATGTTTGATAACTCCAGCACAGCTATCACGTATGTTGTGCAATTACCAATGATCTATTGCAAGTGTAATAATCCAATTTAAAAAATCTTCAATAAAGGGTTCTGTAAGTTATATATTTTATACTTAAAGTAATTACCGTTATGAAAAGAATTCGTTTAAAATCAAGTACTCCACAAAGTGTAAATGTTGATGGTCGGCTTGTAACTAAGCTGACAAATATATCTCTCTAAAAAGCAATTGTAAATTTTAAATGACCAAAGATGCAAAATTATATTATCAGATAAGCGTCAATCAGGCACATACATACATACATACCTCAATTTGTTCAAGTGATGTTAAAAATTGATCTCGACTAATATCCATTAAAACTTTTAATATTCCTTTTTCTTCTTGGCGTATCCTAATATTCAAATCTGTGACTACAAAAAAGAAGAAAAATTGCATTACAAAAAAGAGTAGCGTCGAATGTACATTTGACGTTGGAACACGTCCTTTGTACAGCCCTAAAAGTATTATCCAATTGACGATCGAATTGCTGAACAAAAATCCAGTGAATACTAAAACTGCAGGGCCACAAACTCGGTTAACTAATTTGTATTGCTTTCTTGTGAATATAATCATGTTAATTATTGACTTTAAACGAAATGTCTTTTTATTTAAGGTGTCGTTAATCGCAAGCTTTAGCTGGCAAAATGCTACAATTGCAATTTTATTTAACAATACGATCGTAGAAAACATCATCGTCAGCAAAAAAGCAACGAAACAACCCAAGAAAGATATTACCCAGGACACTTTAAGATCAGTTTCTGTGCAAGCTGGGTTCGGAAAATAACATTTTGACGAAATAACAACATAAATAATCATATTTGAAAAAGTAAAGGCTTCACTAAGTCTAAGTAATCGGATGAAATTTCGGCTAAATTTGGTAAAATCAGGAAAGAAATCCATTGAAAATATAGCCGCAAACTTATAAAGATATGTATTCCATTGATTAAGTAACTGAACTAGATCTTCAGCTGTACTGAACATTGACAAGAGTGTCATGAAGCCGTTAATAAAAAACATAAGTATGTATGTAACCATAATTGAGTTTCCAAAAGCGGAGGTGCTAGAATCTGTTTCATTTTTTGTGGGAACGTGATCAAGTAACGAAGTTCTTATATAGTGTGTAATATTGACATCTCCATTTGCGGCTTGAAAAATAACGAAAACAATTCCACTCAAGAAAAAAATTTGCACCAGAAGTGAATATAAAAACTCCCAAGACTTGTGAGATAAAGCAAATTTGTAGTAAAAGAGATCCGGGTCTTTTGGAATTGGATGCATAGTAACAAACTGTATTGGCGTGACACCTATATTGCGGTTTATAACAAAGGTACTTTTTAAAATGGCAGTTAAAATTGAAATCTGATGGAGTACAGCCAGGTTACTTGATGAACTATTGTTTCGTAGTTTGGCCCCCATGATTTGGTAACGTCTTAAAAAAGGATTTGTATGAACCATGTTTCCGTTATGCCAGTAAATTGTACTAGTGTATCAGCTTAAAAACTGTGACATACAAGAAATTGTGTCACTTAATACACGTCAAATGTATTGGCATTCGGACTAATATCCAAGCGAAGTATTAGAGATTAGTACTAATCAAGTAAAAAATATAAATATTGAAGAAAAAGGTGCTCACCTAATTACTTAAGTGGCTTTTAATGTAGTCAAGTAAAGCAAACAAGTACATAATTGTTTTATGGCGAAATCATGTAATCAGTTGTAACGTTTATCGTAAGTATTAAATTATGGCAATGCTATGCAGTGTACATAATAAACAATTGTGTATCCATCGTTTTAAAAACAATTGTACAGTCTCGTCCACTATAACTTATGCGTACTCAAATATTTTTTTAAAAGTGAATTTCCTCGACCACACACGAATTATCAGCTTGCTGCTTTTCCTCCTAGCTGGAGAAACTTTTTTTTGGCCCACACACACCACCGCCTCTCCATTTTCTAACTGAAAAAAATTAGCACCCGTTCGATCTTGCAATTTTTTCACCTGGAAAATGAAAATCGGCGTGTGTGGTCTGAAAAAAATTCGTGATAAGCAAAAAGCAAACTGATAATTCGTGTGTGGTCGAGGAAATTCACTTTAAAAAAAATATTTGAGTACGCATAAGTTATAGTGGACGAGACTGTATTCAAGAAAGAGTTATGTTGCCACCATTTACTATATTATATACCAATAAACTTTGTACCAATTCATAAATAAATAAGCTTCCCCTGTACTGACTTTAGACCTTGGGACAATTTTCCAGAGTTCACGTCACCCGGTGAAAACATCAAAATCCTGTAACAACCGTTTTTTAAACATCCATCCTCTAATTATTTCAGAGTATCGACCAGCAGCTGGAATGAGCCATATCCGTACCACATTCGAAGAGGAATCTAAACTATTTTGGGATGTCACGCAAATTCCAATCCAGAAAATTTTGTTATAACTTTTAATTTGTTATATGTATTCGAAATTTTGTTTAATGCAAAACTTGTGGAATTCTACAAATTATGTTATCAAGAATTTAATAATATAATCTATACAATACTTTTAAAGTAATTAAGTGTATTTGTATTTGATCAACGTTACTGTACTAACTCGTGTTTTCAATGTGTTTGCTTAAATTAAATTCTGAATCTTTTATCATTCAACCGGATTTATGTTCATTAAATCAATACTGGTTTATTACTAAAATCTTCAACGATGAACATTGATACGTCTTTTGTCTGTTTTATTAACTAAACTTGTACATGTTCAGTATTGGTACTAAACATGGAAAACGAGAGAGACAACAAAGCAGGGTTATTTTAAAAAACATTAGAATTAGTAATATCACCTAATATCACCATTAGAACAAATTTGATATAACCAACACATAACTCAGTAAATAATATAATGATATATTTGACTGTCTGTCGATTCTGAATTCGAATACCTTCGTAGGACTGTCCAGCATAACATATTTAACCAGATAGGATGTAGTATAAATAATAAACTAAACACAGTTAAGGGATGTCCGGCTTATCATACATTTTGGGAGTTGAAGCGATAATAATTGAGAAATTATCAAACTTGTACTATAGTTATAATGCATGGTATTCAAGGACAAGGAAGTAAGATATTCTCTTACTAAAGCCAGTCTATAATGACAAAAGTTGTAATTTACAATGACAAAACAAGTTTAACAAATATTTTACAACATGCTTGACATAGCCATGAACTTACAAAAAACCTATTATAAAACTTTTAATGAAGCAGGAAGAGTTATGCTCACAATAACGAAATTGCAAAAGTCTCACTTAAGATGATGGAATTTAACTGGCTGTTTGTTTTAGTAGCAAGTACAAAACGGAGTTGGTTAGATCTATAACTGGGACTTCTTGATATCTGAAAACGAATATTTAATATTTGTATCTTTCATTATTTCTTTGGCATTCTTTTATGTGTGAGGTAACCTATAAACAAAAAGGCATAAATAGATTCATGTCTTTTAGTGTTTTCCGAGTTTCTGGATTTCATAAGCATCTAAAATACTTTTCAAACTTCTCCATCCATTCGTCGTTGTTGGTATTTTAATTACTAAAGAGCTGAGGAGTCTCAAATTTTTTAATGATTTATTTCAAGCCTGGTAAAACCAAGACAATTTTTTTACGTGGTATCGTATTAAAGGAAAGGTAATACATTCGGCCAGGTAACTATAAACCTAAATTATATTATATTTTACTTTTTGCACTCTGTGAAAAACTAATAGCTTGTCAAAGATACAAATATGCTAATAAGCACAGGGCTTGTGGATGAGTTAGAAAACACACTAAAAATTGTTGCATGTTGGAATATTTTTCCATTTGATTACCCTTTCCAAGTTTGTTACAAAACTACTATTGAATCTTATCAGTTTTCTGCCTGTTCAAATTTTCTAAAAACAAGTTGGAGATCTCAGTGTCTTGTGCTATTTATAATGGCAGTTTCTGGAATTATAAAGGCATACTACGATACCAACAAACTTTCTGACCGTTTGGTTGTTCTGTTCTTTGTCTATACTGCATTTTCATTTATTCTTGTTACTTCTTTTCATAAAAAGGAAGCCCAAAATCATTGTAAATTTCTAAATCGATTAATACAATTTGAAGTAAAAATTATCAACAACTTCTCAGAATTCGTATGCTATCAAGAAGAACAACTATTGTGGAAAAAGGATTGGACTCTACATTTAGTAAAATACGCCTGCAGATTTTTTACAATTGCTCTAAGAACTCACAGCATCATTCAAGCATTTTCTTGTGCTGTAGTGCCCCACGTTTCGTGGAATACAGTTCCATCGCAAATTTTTAACTGGTCAGTTAACTTTAACCTAATTGACTTTATATGGGCTACTGCTAAACGAATATTATTATTTTTGTATTTGTACGTCAGTATACGACAATGCACAAATGGTGCTACAATAAATATATTGGTAAACTTGTTTGTACCTACATATTCTTTAAATGAGTCGTTAAAGTTTTTAAAACGAAAGCTAGTTATTCCGAAGTCTCCAAAGGATATGCTACATTGTGTAAGGATATATTGTCAAATTCAACTACTTTGTGCACTCTATAATAATATACATCGAAAGTCTTTGATTCCACTACAAATTGTTGGTGGATCTATAATCATTTCAGTTTCCGCGTTTATGCTGATTTCAGGAAAAACTTGTATTCATTTCAGTGCAATTTTAGTTTTCTGCAATTTGCTGGTACTTGGAATTATAGTGATTTTAATTTGTTTTCATTTTGCCGCAATGTTTAATAAAATCAGTGTTTCTACCTTGGTTCAGTTTAGAAAAAATATAGTTTTGTTTAGAAAAGGTAGCACGGATACCATATGTACAACAATTGATCACAAAAATGCAACGCAAAAAATATTAAACAAGTATGTGAATTCCATGGGACCATTGAAAATTACATTTTTACATTCAAATTATTTTGATCGTTTAACACCTTTAGTGTTTTTCAAGTTTGCAATACGACTTTCCATTCAATTAACATTACTGACAAACTGATTATCAATAAAAACAATTTCGGCTACTATACTATTTTGATAAAACTACGCCTAAAATGGATGTTGAAATTAGCTCTTTTACTATTTTATTAACAATTTTATGTTACACACTGAATTATAAAATTTGCAGTCTAAATTAAATAATAAAATGACTAGTACCACAATTCAAATATGAGCGATATGGAAGCATTTTCACTCTTTTTGAGCAATGTGGAGCCCATTTTCAGAACAAATGCAGCATTTAGGCATTTACATACAAATACATGTGTTCACAAAATATAGTGACTTTATGTAGCATTTGTTGTAAAAGCGAAGATTCTTCGAATTATGAACAGAAAGGTAGTGCAAAGAGATACTATACCAGTGCATACCTGGAATTTTTCAAGTGCACAAATTCCTTTCTTTCCCTGGTATATTAGCCGTTCTAAATATTTAATGAGCAGCCAGTATTGGTACTTGATATTTTATAGCATTATGCATAAGCATGTACTGCTTTAAAGAACTTTATCTAAGAACACGGTGAAAGGTAACATTATATGCAGTCATACACAAGCTTATTACAAACTTTAATCAGCCACTATAAAACTCAAGCAGCTATTTCACTACATACAGCATATTCATACCCACCCATGCATTTGTAAGTAAATCCTACATTCTGAAGTAATTTAGTTTTTAAACGATGCATGTAAAAAATCCAAAGCATTCCTAGGTGTTTCAGAAATGTAGGTGTACCATAAATAATAGGGATTAGATTTGGAGACATGAACAAAACTCTCTTCATACTTCTTTTTTCTTCATACGTGGAAAAGACCGGCTAGTTTTGTTTCATTTTACAACCAAGTTTATATCCTTTCCTTTTGCAATTCTTATAAGATACTAGTATCTACGACTTGTTCAGTTTTGTTTTGAGATATTATTTTATTCTACATTTGACTCTTGACGTTTCAACAGACACATGGCATCAAGTAAAGTATAATAAATTCTATTTCAACTTTAGTAGGAAGATTTTGTGCTAAAATACCCAATCCTACTTTTAATTACAATGGCGTTTTATAACAAATTTATCGTACGATTATTTTTTGTAATAATTATTGTCGCTTCGGTGATGCGGTGTATTGTCGATGGACAGGTAAAGTATTAATTCTTATACAGGGTTACTTTTTATAATTTTCCCAAAGTTCTAACTGTTAGGTGTCTTTAAATTATTCTGTACAGGATACTGGGAAAAGATGCCTAAGTCCCGAGGTTTGCGCTTGTGCTCCTGGATCTGGCGTTCGGTGCTGCGATGGGTTACATTTTCTGCAAGCGGGGGATAACCAAGTTGAGGTTACCCAACCCGGATCTTGTATGTGTTGCCAACAATGCTTGATTCAAGACTCAACCTCTCAGACTAGTGGTCCAAACCAATCTTCTCAAGCCAAAAAGTATGCTTGTAGCAACCAGGCGCCGATGTAAAGCGAAGTGGATCCGGAAAATATATTTTTGAAATTTATTGGCATTCAAAATTTAAGTTTATTATTTTTGTCGTGTTTTAATAATTTTGATGTTTATGTTCACCTTTATATTATAATGCTTTGAAATTGTTTCTTTTTCCATGAATAAAAAATTGTTATTTTAAAAGTTTAAAAGTTGAATTATTTTTACTTGTCATCTAATAACTTATAGCCACTTACATAATAACGGAAGAACTTTGCAATAATTGAAATTTCATTATAAATCGTGAATTTTATTAGGAGCCGACTTATAGTAGAATAAATGCATTGTAAATTGCAGCGAAACATGACATGACAGTAGATTTTGGAGTGCATAAGGTATTTTATATAAATACAGATATTTCATGTTCAAACTGGATTTATACTGGATTCACTACAATATTACCAAAAAGCAAAAATAAGTGTATTTCTCATATGTGCTACTGCCATACGTCCTCCCTAAAATGTTTACTAAAGAAATGAACCTAAGGACCAAAATGCACATAGGTACTTTGCAAGTGCATAACTGCTCATATATGTTATAGTAAGCGTACTTTCTTAAGTATGATTTTATAAAACTGTTAAGACTTTAGTACTGCAAAGCTGATCCTAGATATTTATTTTTGAAGACATGTTAGCATTCGTTATTTTCCACTGGCCATGTGTAAACGTGCATTAAAAAGTTTCCACATATTTCCTTTTTCCCCTCAACGCCTAAAATTATAAACTATTTTAAGTTAAAACGGGGGCAAAATATTCAAATTAGTACTTATTTAAGAAATAAAAAAGCCAAAGCTTCCGTCATGACTTGGAATCTATACTGTAATGTGCTGATAATTATCTCAACATGCTTAATTGCTGTGGTAAGAAATAAGTACAGAAGCTAAGCAAGTCAATTTTTCAAGTAGAGATTAAATTTGGGAAGTTTGGTTCCGAATATGGTTTCTGATAATTTATCAAATATAATAACTTTAATTTTGATTAACATTATAGAATGCCTCTCCCACCAAGATGGACTTTATATGTAGCAGTCAAAAGAGCTGTGAATTGCATTCCAGGTTAACCTGTGTAGCACCCAAGAAGCCATGCTGTGTCGATCTAAAAACTGGTATCAATCACAAAGGAACATATTTTGTGTTCGAAAGTGGAACATGTTTGTGCTGTGAAAAATGCGAAATAGTGGAACCACAACAGCCAACTATGGGAACTGTATATTTGGAACCAGCTAAATTGTCTGATTTAAGTCGAGGGTTCAAATAATCGTAACCTTTCTTTGTTGTGGGCAAATTTTATAATATTCACGTTTAAATTTTTAAATTTGTGTTAGTAATAAATTAAAACGTGACTGAATTATTTCGTGCCCAAACGTTATATTTTATGCCAATATTTTTAATTATAACAATTATAATTGTGACTGAACATATTCTTGAGACTAAAAGATATGTTTTAAAGATTTTATCTTATAAAATATGTAATGAAGCTTTTTTGTTGATAGAATTTTCCGATAAGTTGAAACGAAAACAAAATTGGCATGTAAAAATCAAGATAATACGGTTTTAGAACCATTAAGCTTAGACCTCTTATGTAAAATGTTTTTATGCTTTATGTATACTTTCTGCTTTCTTTCTATCAAACTTTATGTATGATTCCTTCCTACAAGTGTAAGTAATATGCATGAAATAAAATATGTAAGTAATCACCGAGATGTTTTCTGCTGTTTTTATTTCGTACAACATGCTCTGTCATATGACATATTTGTGTAATCTTATTTCTTACTAATTTTAATCTCTCGTTCAGCTAAAATAGATTTATTGTGCTACTTTTATATTATAACGTAAATTTAGGACTATAAAGTTGTTAATTACTTTACATCTTCTTTTTGCACTTACATTTGATATTCG
This sequence comes from Entomobrya multifasciata, assembly GCA_034693345.1. Classification (NCBI taxonomy): domain Eukaryota; kingdom Metazoa; phylum Arthropoda; class Collembola; order Entomobryomorpha; family Entomobryidae; genus Entomobrya; species Entomobrya multifasciata. Next base: position 11,021 of record JAQFXM010004967.1, read on the forward strand.
TAAACTACAATAAGGCTAAATTCAGTTGAAATGATTACAAGTAAAATTTAGTTTTCAACCGCATTTTTTGTCATGCAAGCGCTGTATGCGATTTCACAAGAACTATTGTATTGGTTGCTGTAAGGTTTAAATGGGAGACCACTCCTGCCATCATTATCAAATGAACCGCTTCCGGAATTGTAATCTATCCCAATCTCGACATCTATGTATATTTTAAGATAAGGAAATACTTATTTGTGACAATAAACTTGTCGATTAAGTTAAATCACTGACACTGAGAATGATCTGTTATAAATATTACGCAATTAAAATATTGAATGTTCTTCCCGTTTCCAGATCGTTTGCCAAAAATGCTGCCGTTTGAAGGAGGCTTGGGTGATGCTTCACCATCCCCAATCATTGAAGCGGTTGTGATCAGTGCTATGGTAAGCACAACTGGCATTACCCGTAACATGGGGACCCTAAACCAAATTAACTTATAGAATCAAATTCGCAGTTAGAAACGATTTCATTGAAATATAATGGGGTAAAATGGTCACAAAATCGTTTGTCCAGGAAGTTTATCAGATTGGATGAAAGTTTTCAAAAGATTTTTTATAGGGGTCTCCAATTTTTAGTTTCCCTGAGCTTTTATACTAAAATCTTTATTTCTTGGCAGCTGGTACAAATGCAGAGACACATTTTGGGTCATTACTCTGTAATATTGTTGTGGAGTTCAACAAAAATGTGTGGGCGTAAGCAAAGGTAGAATTATCAGAAAACAATTTGTGAAGTTGCACTTGCTGGGAATCAACCGTAAATATTTATATACGGTTTTTTATTTGAGTTGGCAGTTTAATTTATTAATATGTTTGTCACATGAATTGTGGGTACACAAATATGCTTTAAATTTGCAGTAAGGTTAAAAATAGAGCTATATATATCAAAGAAATATTATGTTTAACTTAAATAAAAACATTCTCATATTCGATATTCTTTGAGTTTGAAAAATCAGTCTCTTGAAACGTACCAGTGCCAATGCTTCCTTAGAATTCCAATAATTGCATTTAAAATATTAAACAGAAAAATCTTCTACTTTAAGTTTACACAGATTAATCTAAAATATCATTTTTAGAATGCACCAGAAGCTTTGTTTGCATTTAAAATACAAAACTAGAGTAATAAAACCATTTTGTCTACTTTTCATTTGGACTCGCATCATACAGGTGGCATAGTATTAAACCCATAGTCATATTTTCTTGGTAATCGGTTGGCAGTAAAAATTAAAAGGTAAGTCCCCAGTTTCTGATAAATGATATAGTATATTCAAGTACGTCAGGCAAGAAATCCTTCATTGTAGTATTCATAAAATAAAAAATCTCGGTATTTTTTTCTAGGCTGGTGGATACTTATGCACATGAAATAAATGATGAAAAGGTTGAAGTGTGAATTTTGAGTATGAATAAAATTGACATGGTTTTAGCACTTTTGATGTTCAACTAACATGCATGTCAAGTAAAATTTACTATAGGTAGCTTGTACTTGGATTCTCAGAAAACCTACCAGAAAAAAGATATACTAAAATTAGCTCAGACTTTTTAATGCCGAGAGACAAGGAAAAAGCAAACTGCATGCATCTACATGCATATGTGCTGTTAATATTGAATCCAATTTGCTCAAATGTGTAGTAATATTCTAATATGTTGGAATTGTATGACCCACCATTTGTTCATTTCAAGGGTGGTCTGTCGTCAAGTATACTTAAGTAGTAAAATAAAAAGGGATTACACGTGTGTAGCATTGATAAGGATGCATGGCATGTAATAAATGTACACATAGTTTAAAAAAAGTAACGATGGAAAATGACTGTAATACGTTTGCAAAGAATAAATATAAAATCGATATGGTTTCACTTAATTCTTTTAGATAGTCATGTTCAGACGGAATGAAGTCGAAGTCCTTATATTTTTTCTATGGTTTTTAGTAAACTAAAAATTCGTTAAATCTTTGATATTTATCATTTTTATTTACATTTTTCTAAGTACACAAGAAAATATCGGCCATGGAAACTGTCCAGAAATATTGTATTGTGGTGATTACGTGGATATGTATTACTGCTGTGGTAAGAAATAATTTCCTTAAAATATTCAGACCTAATTATAGAACAAAACTATTAATCATTTCTATGATTGTGCAAATTTTAACTTATAAAGCTATACTAAAATAATTAATTAAAAACTTGTTTTCAGAGTACATCTCCAACCAGAGATGGTTTTATGTGCATCAGTCAAAAGAGCTGTGAGATGGATTCCAGATTAAGTTGTATAGCCCCTGAGACGCCTTGCTGCAATGGCCTTTTAAATGGTATCGATCACAAAGGAATTTATTACGTCTTTAGAAAAGGAACTTGTTCGTGCTGTGAAAACTGTGAAGTAGTGGAACCGCAACAGCCAGTTGTGATAAACGTACCTTATGGATGGAAGCACTTAGACGTTCAGCAACATTCAGCATTTAAAGCATAAATTTTGTTTTCCAACTGCGAGTGAAACGATTTTTAAAAGTTACAATAGATTGTGTACTTATTTATTACGATTCATTTATCAGCATTAACGTTTCTCATAAAATTTATCCTACTTTGTAATTGCAACATTGCATGCAAATTTTTTAACGTAATTGAATATTTAAAATACTTCTTACAATAAACTAATTATAATATTATTTAAATGACCGACGCGACAATACGTAATTCACAAGTTTAATGTAAACAAAATTGATTTTAACTCTTCTTGAAAAAGTAAAAATGCATCCACAGTTGAAGCCCGTATTCGCTCATAGTACTCCATCTTTATATCTTTAGTTAACATACAGACTTCAGCAGAATAAAAAGCAATAGGTCTAAAAGCCCTGATGCCTTTTCTTAAGCATTTTCGTGCAAAGTGGGATACACTACAGGAATTATTCAATACAAATATTTCTATTGGCCACTTTATTTCTATAACGTGCTGACTTATTTCGTGTACACTAACAGTTAGTGAAACAGCCTTTGAAATCAAGGCATATCCCAAAGGTACCACCAGAATTAGACAAAAGTATAACCAAAGTGGCAAGTATTTCCAAGCAAAAATGGTGAAAGTATTAAGGAGGACACAAATAAAATAGCCAGTAAATAACAAAATGCCGGCTAGTGGTCTGCTAAACCAGTAGCTATGATTTACAATGATATTAATCCATTTGTAATTTTTTAATGATGTTAGATTAAATTGTTGGAATTTCAGTAAACTCACACAATGATTGTACAATACTTGATGTAAAATCATAGAAACCAAAACAATGATATTAGTACGGCAGTTTTCCAAAAATACTAAAAGAAGTAATAACAGTCAAATCAAAAATATGATATTATTTTCAAAAGTTGTTTGTTGACACTCGGGACATATCCATAAGATCACGTCTTCAATAAATATGCCATATGAATCCAAATTTGTACACAGCAAGAAGAATGCCGTAAAACAGGGAAGTATTGTTCCATAAACCACGAGATTCAATGCAACTAAACCGATAAAATCTGCTGAAGATGGTTTGCTCCAAAGTTTTCTAATTTCTATGATAATCAACTGAAGTGTATTCCTGTTTGTGGTTGTATTCTTTTTTGTATCTGATTTCATGTGGATTTGCTTTTCAACTTTTAAAAGTCGATTGAAATATGTCATAAGGGCATCACCGTCGAAAAAGATCAGTACATTAAACGAAAGTGACATTATGATAAATCCTAGCCATAATATATTAAACAGATTTACTAACCCACCGTATTTAATTTTTTCTGGATACAAAATGTATTTGGAAATGGAATAAAATATTATTACCAAGCTGATAGGAAACACTAGCACAAAATTATTTATGTAGTGTGGCAAAAGTTTCCAGGAATACTTCGGTATCAAAGTCAATTCTATTTTTTGCGGGTGTACAATTACTGGATGAGGAAATAAATAAAACTGTGAAAACGACTGGTTCAAGCGTATGGCTTGCCAAACAAGTGGAGTGGACATTTTTGTAGTTTTATGGTTAAATTTCAAGTTACTACTGAAGTGTTGGTGGAGTGGACTCAGTTGACAAATTTATACGATTTTTTGTGTTTTTGACCTTCCAGTATATTTCCGGTAAATTGCGTGAAGCAACCTTTTAAATGATTTTGTTTATTAGATCCTTGAGATGATTAGAAGATAAAGTCACAAAAACACATATTGAACCTTGTAAATCTAACAACTGAACAATTATTCTTAACCTACTTAGTACTTCTTTGAAGGGTAAAGTACTCAAGTTATAAATTGAGCAGTAGAATTATCGCTGGAAATACAAACCGTTAGATAAAACGTTTAACAAGTGATAATGCATGTTATAAAGTCACTAATACTAAAAAGTAAACACATATCAAGTCAAGGATAAAGCAAACGCAGATTACTGATATAAATTAAAAGTTATTAAGAAAGTTAAAATCTGTCATAATATTCAGGAAATACTTTAATAAAAATAAACCTTATCTGGAAAACAAAAGGTCAGATTGTCACAAGAATTAAACATTTTTTTGTTGTTTTTCTTGCTTTACGACAGCATAGTAATACTACAATCGATTCCATAGATAAATATAGTAGTAAATAAAGTTTACTACAGATTTCTGATCTAAAACGGTTTTTTTCAAAATCAAAACAGAATAATAATCTCGTATTTGACCCATGACGCAAAGACTGAATTACTTTGTCCTTTTCTTATCAAAGTCAAAATAGGCTAAATATTAATATTTTTATTTTCCATATATAAACAGGAAGTTTGATAGGGAATACCAGGGTCATATTTTAATTTTTTGCTTTTCCAAAAAAGTGAGGTCAACAATTAATTTGATCAAAACGTGATAAAAATTTTGGTAAAGACTTTAAA
>JAQFXM010004968.1:0-15928 GCA_034693345.1 Entomobrya multifasciata
TCAGGGGGGTCACTGGGGTCTGAAAACCAATCCCAAGGAAGGTCTTGACCTAAGGTGTCTGTGTACCAAGTTTGGTGCCAAATGGTCACGTGGTTTTCGAGATATCGTGTTTACAGACAGACCGACAGACAGACAGACAGGATATCCAAATCATTAACTACCTCTTATGCGATTGCATCGCTTTCGGTAGTTAATAAAGAGGAAGAAAGATGAAAGTTAGTTTTAAGGTGGTCGTTTTATATAAAGTTGAATTGCTTGGTTGAAAGGAAGAAAAGTGTCTGCATGTATATTTTGATGCGGTTAGTTTAAGTTAAAAGTGCATTTTATTTTTTTTGTTGTTTGTCTGGAGCATGGAGCAATTGCTACCTTCCTTTTATGTTTGTTCCGTAACGACTACTTCACCAAAGGCACCGGAAAGAGTTTTTCGGTGACTGTTGTCGGGTGTCAAGAATTATTGTTATTCGTAGTCGTCGTCGGTACCTTTTTACATTTTTATTGTTGGGTGGTACCGTACACAGAGTGAAACACTAACAGCAACAACTGCCGTATAATATATTACAATTATATATGGAAACACTTGCATTGAGTTGTAAGAGAAAGGGAAACAGTAATAGTAACTCTTTATAAAAGAAAAGTTCTCCTGGAAAGTGTGGAGGGTGAAAATGGAAAAGAAAGAGAATATGGTTGGTGGAGACTAAAGAGAAGAAAATTTTGTCTTGGGAGGAAAGGAAGGGTAAAAGATGTTTTTCGTCTTTCTTACGTTTTTTCCAAGAGAAGTCAGTAGTCAGAGAAAAGGGGAAACAATTGGAGATTGAAGCGAGAGAAAAATCATATATTTTTATTTCTTCAAGTTCACTTCCTTCTGTTTCCCCCAAAATAGATATGCATGCATGTAAGCATAAAAATCATACAAATAGAAAGTAAGAAGAAAAGTGAAATGAAATGGCAAATAAGCTATGGTAGTATAATGGTATGAAAAGACGGTAGCAAAAGAAAATGAAAGCATTGTTGTGATGATAATCGTCACCGCTGGTCTCCAGCTGAGTAAAGCGACATCATCATCATCGTGTTCGTGATCATTCACCATCGAAAGAAAATAAAAATATTTAAAAGGTTTACTCTTTTTTGAGAAATGAATGAATGGAAGTTATTCATAAGCGGTCTTAGTTTAGTAGACTTTTAGGTTTGACTGATGGTTTACTTGTTCTTAAAAGAGATGTGTTGTTTCAGAGGGTTCATTGTAGAGAAATTAAAAGAAAAATTGCATTAAATTTGTGAAAAAATTGTTTCTAAAACTGGGTGAGTTCACTAACTATGCACATGTCTTCTCAGCATAACATTAAGTAAAACCAGGAACCCCGAACAAAATTAGTTGATTTTGTCGTTTTTGGTCTATATAGTATGTCTTATCCATTATCAAGTAAGCAAAATTGTTACGGTGCGTGCGGTGTTTTTCAATTTATCATTTCATTGTTCCAATTTTTCCTTCGAAAAGATCAAATCACTCAATCTCCTACAGATGAATTCCACTGGAGTTTACAACTAATACTTTAAGTCGTCAAATCAGCAAATTAGTTTAGGAGTAAGCTGTATTGAAAAAACCTTTGAAATGAATAAAAAATCAAAATATTAATTTTGCTCAGTTTTTTAAATAATTAGCGAAATATTTATTTACATACTTACGTTTAAATTTAAACATTTAAAAACTGATCGTGTTATTCATCATCATTTAATCATTTCTGTTACACGTTAGTATCTCGACATCATCTTACTTAGATATGAAGACTCCAACTCGCTCTTTAAATTTAGATAACAGAAATATTCTTGTAACAGAATTCGAAACAATAACGGTGACTCCATTTGTTTGTTTTTGTATGCATTCGATTAAGTTTGCACAGATGCATGATTATGATTTTAAAAATGATATACACACTACTATAATTTTATTTTACCTTTATAAAAACATTAAATGTTCTTTATATGACGTGTATAAAAGTATGTGAAAACAGATGCTATAATATTTTGTGTGGTTTTGGTTTGTTTGATATTTTTTAGGTGTCTTCTTGTCTTGTGGGAAGTGGGACTACCAAAAAGTATAACAGATAACATTAGTGTTTGTGTGTGTGTGCAAGTGTGAGTTGAGTGAGTAGTGAACAGAGTGACTCTTTAAAAAACACTTTTTTATCCGGAGTGCCGATCAATAATGGCATGAACCCAATTTGGCACACAAAAAACACAAGCCGTGCCGTGTGTGTTTGGATTCACAACAACTGAGAGAGATGGAAAGAGAGAGAGACTCACTTTTTCTAACTGACTTGACTGAGGTACGCAACATATCTATTACATTCTTTCAAACTAAGGCAAGTAACCTTCCTACATGTATTATGTATCATTTTCTCTTACTACCGCTTCTGTTGATAATATCTTTTGTAAACCTTCATGCTTTCTATTTCTATTTGGAAGTGAGATATGCGCTTATAATCTTTTTATTACATATTCACATTTAACGCTAACTTAAAACCATACATACAATATAACAAACATACTTATACATACATACATGCATTCATACATTTGCTAAAAATATAAAACAAGTTTTATTTTGCCTTGTGCATTTCTCGGTCGGTTTGCTTTTTTTCGTTTCAGCATTCCAAAATTCCAATGATGATCATCATCATGATATGATCATATCATGTCATTAGATTCATGATATTCATGATGATAATATGCACGCGGTTGTATTTTCCTGTAAGTCCTTTCATAAGTACTTTTATGGCTTTGGTCGTTATTATAAAAAATATGCATAAATAAATACATCGAGTTTGTTATGTGTGTGTAGTTTCGAATTTTGTGTGAGTGGATGTGCGGCTCGCCTCCTCCTCCTCGACATACTAAATATATTCAAAATTTCAAGCGTCATCATTGCACATTCACGGTTTCTTTGTGACCCAGTATGCAGCGTAAAAAACGGATATTATCATTATGGATTGTGTGGCAACCTTTTTTTTTAAATATACACACTTGACTTTGTATACATACTTATCTGTAATATTTTTGTTTGAGGATGAGTATGAGTTCCTATCCGGCATTTTTAAGATTTCGGTCGAAAAATTGAGTAGATGGTTATACTTGCATAACTTACGCAGGTGTTGTTTATGAAAAGAGAGGAGATATTTTGGCTAGGGATAAGCTCTTCCGCTTTTTTAACCTCGGCAAAATCCCAATCCCATCATCATCAAAGCAAAAGCAGTGCACAGGGCATGCCAGGCCAAAAGTCTTTTGATTTGGTTTGCTTGGTTTTACGTTTGGATATCTGTCGTTTCCCCGACTCTCGACTAAAAAAACAATTTTTCAATCAGTCTTATTTTGCTGAGCCCAGTAAAAAGTGGGATGTGTGATGGTGCTGAAATGAGGTGAAAAGTGTGGTGTCGGAAAGTTTTAGTGCCACTGCCACTGAATAAAAAATATTGGATACTTTTTAAAGTTTTTTTTCAATACAAAACTTTTTTCTTCTAAAATTCGATAATAAATTTGATTTCATCTGAAGTAAAGTTGAACTGAAGCAAAAAAAAAAAATTATTTTCGGATAATCAATTGAATTCACATCATCAATTTTTTTGGGCCTTTCCAAAGTTTTGTTTTTTCACGAGAGCAAAGTATAAAGTCATTAGTTTTCCATTTCAAGTGGAAGGAAACTTTTTTGAAGTCATAAAATTTGCTACGGATCATCATTATCGTCATCCTAATCATGTTCCAATTGTTAGTTCTGTGAATTATGTGACCACTTGGCAATTTCCTACATCTAAACAAAGACAGCAAGACAACGGGGAAATTATTGCTTTTGAATCGTTTCGGTGATAGATGGTTTTTAGTGATAATGTCACCGTGACTGCTGAGTTGACTGTTTGATGATGATGTGATTTGCTGATCTGTAATGTTTAAACAAAACATGGTTGATAATGGTCTATAGCTGAAATAGATAGAAACTTATACAAACTGGCTTACTGACAAGAAAAAAAATAGAAGCAAAAGAAACAAACTAGGATAATCGTCGGATAGAACGTGACATGACTTAGTTTGATGTATTGAAGATGATAAAGTGAAATAAAGTCAAGTTCACTGTCTTCATGTATGGTTTGTAAAGACAATTTTGCGGTTTTTTTCCTCGTCATGAAGGAGCCTTGGTTCTTGGTTTTTGGTGATGATGACAATAGCGATGATGAATAATATCCTCATAAAACACCAATAATAATGCAATCATTTTGGCTATTATTATTGGTGTACATGAAATGATCTGATGTAGCAAACAAACCCTAATAACAAAAAAATCTTATTATCAAAACATATCAGCAAAGATGAAGTATTGACATCACTAGAAATTCTATTATTGTCTTGGTGGTGGTATCATGGTTTATTTTTATGCTTCTTATCTCATGTCATGTCAGGCTCAATACGTTCGGTTCTTTGTATAAAATACAGTGAAGTTTGTATGTACATGAGTAACTGTTCGGGAAGCTAAATAAAGTTTTGAACAAAATACAAATTAGTTAGAACTAAGGAAAAGAAAGTTTTGTGATAGTATAATACGTAATCAAAGGAATATTCTCATAGTCAAGTTTCACTGTACATGTTATTCTCAATTTACTCCCACCCAGTTCAAATGAAGCTGAACCAATATGACAATTGTCATTTCGTTTTGGTCACTAGTCACCAAAGCTGTAATAGTGTAGTAATATATAATAATAAAAGTGACTTGGTTTGTTGATTTTCTAGCTTATTTTTTCTCTTGTCTGGATCTCTTTTCTCTGTGTAAGCTGTGTACTTGTATCTTGGCATGATCTCATGATGGTTCTATCATTGTGTATGGTATGGTAAACACATATCGCACTCACAACACAACCTCATTATTATTTTATTGATCATCATCATTCTATCCTGATTTGATCATACCTATTCACGAAAGCATTCAATTTAGGGTAAAAAAAATCTTCTAAGAAATAAGTATTGAACCGGACGCCAAGACAAAGTTATATTGCCAGTAGCTGACACAGGAGCCAAATCAAGCGCACACGCATAAGCTTGACCACTATCAAAAGAAGCAAACGAAGTCATCCTTCTTCTTCTACCGATAATGATGATGATGCACACGAACGACAAAACAGGCAGCTGACTTGACTTGACTACTGACCATACTAAAAAAATGAAATATCAGCAGCGTTCGTCTTGGCTAGACATTTCATTGCAAAAATATATTATTAGACCCTTTAGACCGGCTTGTCTTCTTTTTTCAAAAAGAAACGCACTTCGTCTTGAAATCGCGAGCGACATGAACTGAACTTACGAAGAATAATAAAGTAAGTAGCCCTCTTCTCTCTAAATTGCTTCTGGCTTTCTTTGATCACATCAAAAACACAACCGAAGAAAAAACTCACAAGCAGACATAGTCACACAAACAGACACGCATGCATACCAAACATGTCATGTGAGAAGAGCCAGAAAAAAATCTTTTCAAGAAGAAAACGTGTACGTTTTCAGATGAGTTGCGTTGTCAGTAGTCGCAGTTGTCGGTACACCGTTTTTGTATATGAACATTGTTGGGCAATACATTATTAAGGTTGCTTGGTTGAATGCTTTTGCAAGAAAAAAAGAAGAGATCCCGTTGCTTTTTTCTTCTGGCAAGTTGGTGTAATGGGAATGTTGAGTCATTTTTATAAAACGTTCTACAACATGCAATATAACTACTTGTTTTACTGTATAGCTAGAAGAGATGAGATGATGCCATGCTATCCAATCCAACTTTGTGTTCAAGCGTTTTTTTATGATTACAAGTTTTATTATCAGAAAAGCAGGCAGGAGGAGTAGAGAAAAAGCTTACTGCTGCAGATGTAATAGCTTTGTGATGTTGGTGGTGGTAGTGTGTCACAATGACAGGCTATCATCATTAGACTTACTAAATGATCATCATCGTCATCTCTTCCCAAAAGATGATCTGTTGTAGGAGCAGCGATAGAAAAGCACAGTAAAATCACCAAAACCAGCCAACTTTTATTATCGCTGGTGCAGCGTTTTTGCTCGTCGTGAGTAATAATCATAATCATAATAAAAACTAAACCAGCTGTGTTCTCTCTCTCAAAAACGCTGACACTCACACACACGCATTCTTCATAGATACTTAATTTTATTGGAATACTTCACTTTTCTGTTTTATCAGAAAGCCAACTCAGTAAACAAAAAAAAATGCAGTGTGTGTTTTTAATGAACAATGTACAAAGTGCATAATATCACAAAAGATATGTACAGCGAAAAACAAACACTGAGAAAAGCTGTGCTTCTGCTGCTGGTTTGATATGAGGTAATTTGTTTTAATGATAAACAGCTCAGTGTACAATAAACTCTCTGTGATTCATTAGAACCATTTTTCTCTTCTCATCTGCGCCTTTGTCTCTTGGGTATATGTAATGCATTATATATATTTTATGGGAAACTGACTGATTATTGTGATTGTGAGATTTATTCGATGATGATAATGAGAAGCTGGTATTATGGTGCTGGTGATCATGATGAATAATAATTTGTATACGCCCAGGGGACAAATAAGAAAAAAAATCTTTGAGAATTGAATACATTGTGCGTAGACTAGACTCTTCTGGGTTTGCTTGACTGAATACAAAACTTATGCGACTGCGACATCAGCATTTGCATATTATGTACCATTTTGTAGGGCCAGGGTTAACTTTTATGTGTTACATAGTCGTTCGTTAGTACATTTAAATGACGGATTATTAGATATAAAATGAATACATACTCTTCAAACAAGTCAAGTTGAAGTTTTTTGAAGTGAAGAATGCAGCAAAACTTTTTTTATATCTGCATTCTTTCTTGTTTTCTTCCTCAGGGATCTCTCTTCTGTCATTATAACTATTTGACTGGTTAGATGGTAAATACAGTTCATCTTAATCACGACTTGAGAATTAAGTATAATCATCATCGTCATGATCATGCTCGTCATTAAAATCAGAATCACCATCAAAACTGATTTGTAGTGTAGTTTGCATAGTCAACATTGTGTACAGCTACATAGCTTGTTTATGCAGATGCGTAGTACATTGTCAATTGTGCGAAGTGAGCCGTGAATTGAATTCATGGATGATGTGAAAAAAGAGTGCATGCAGTGCAGTGCAGTGCAACGCAGCATAATAATACATTTTACTAGGAAGATAATAGCATGATGTTGATGTTGATGATGCGGGTAGAATAGGAAGAAGAGAGCAAAAAATATGAATCCTTTTGTTCATTTACATTTTTAATAGGAGAGGGCTCTTTGTAAAGTATACAACTAACAATAAGAGTCAGTAAAGTAAAGGACTCTTCTCCTTAACTTTTTTTAAAATATCTTTTCTCTCTTCAGCACACAAACCTCTCTCGCTCACTCAACTCAATGAACCGAATATTTTTGTGGCTGTCTTTTTTTACTGTGCTTAGAAGTGCGGAACAATGAAGAGTCGTGACAGTGAATTCACATCACACTGCCAATATCCCATCTATACTTTTTTGCTAAGCGTAAAAATGGTATTTTAAATTTTTTAAGTGAGTAGAGTTGGGTAAGATGAAGAATAGAAAAGTATATAGTGTGGGTTCTTCTCTAGAGAGATAGAAAAAAATAAGTTTAGTGGCAGGAGTGGTGCATGGTGTAAAGTAGGGATATTAAAAAGAGGAAGACAACAATATAATAACTGCTGTAATAATTTTTTTCTCTTCAAAAACACAGATTACGATCTACATACAACACAGATAAGTAATATGCAAGAGTTGATTCACATAGAAGCAGTGGAAAACGGTAAAGCACAGCTGCAGGTCTGTAATGTAATATTAGCAAAATTCACACGAGCGCGAGAGATGTGATATGATACTGTGTGCAAGGCAAACTCAACTGAGAGAAGATATCTGAGAAGATAAGGAAAAAAGTCGGGATACACGCGTGTATGTTTTTTAGTTTAGTGACTATATTGTTATTGTATAATAATGATGCACTTCCGCTATTTCAATTTCAAATCAGTTGAGTTTCATTTAGCCTTACGACTGAGAAGATGAGATGAATAAAAAAGCAAGGTTAGCTATATGGATAGTGAGCAAAAAAATCAGATTCAGATTCTCAGTTGACTTTATTGAGTGAGGAGGAAAGAGGGTAGCGCTCTTGAAATGCGAGTCAGAAGACTATAGAAAAAAATATTCTCATAGATAATGTAGATAAAAAGGAGTAGTGTCCTCTCTTCTCTCTTGCAAGATATTTTCCTAAATTGCCGCTTTGGGTTGTACGAAAATAATCATACAATAAAAATATACGCAAGCACAAATCTGTCAGTTTAGTGGAGTCTCATGAATTGAACAACAAAATGTCGTACTAAATCTGTCAGTAAAGAGCAGTGAATCAAGTGTGTTTGTTGTCTGTGTATATATGCGGGTTGTTGTAATGCTCTTGAGAAAGATATTATTAAAATTATTTTCTCTGTGCGTGAACTTTCGTAGCAATAGGACTGTAGCAATTTAAATTATAAATAGGCAATTTTCTTTATCCTGGCAGAGAACTAGTAACGTCAAGTCAAGTTACAAAAATTGATATAGATTTTGCGTGCCGGTCTATCAACATGCATATATCTCCATGTATTTTTACATCATGTGATACTTTTGCATGCGTGTATGCGTATTATGCGTGACATTTTTATATTTCATTTTACTGGTACTGTATTAAAATATATTTGGCTATTATTGTAGTTTCCTGCCTCTCTGTGTCTGTTTCCTTACTCGCATAAACACCCCGCTGACAAGTTTAAATTGTTCACAGATTTAAGAAAGTTCAGCAGGGGATTCTCACAAAACATTGTAGAAAGAGCCATCATCATCGTCGCTATTACAATTACAATTGTTACATTTACAATTGAGAATGAGAATCGTAAAAAAAGTCTATAAAGCTCTCTTTGTTTTCCCGAAAGAAAAAGAGGAATACAGAGAAACTTATGCATAGTAAAGTGGAAGGATTTTTTGAAAATTTTAATTAAATTTGTATTCAAATTAGTGTAAAAATTGTTTTCTTTAAATACAAGAATAGGAATAAAATATCTATTTTTGCTAGTCCGTCATTTTAGCATTATCTACAAAATGCTAGCACACATTCTATATCTTTGTCCATGAATTAAATGTATTTCATAGGTTTCAATAAATAACACTGTCAAAATTATACAGTTTTTAAACATAATTTCTCACAAAAACTTCTTATTTATAAGCTTCACTGTATTTTCTATTTTATCTTTGTCATTTTGGCAATAAAATGGAGACTCCAAGTCTCCAGAAAGCAAAATAAAAAACAAGTTGTTTATCTGTCGACGACTCTCTTCTCCCGACTCAACAGACTCCCAAGTAATTTTATTGTTGGTTCACGTTGCATTGTGCGTGCTTGCATGTAAGTACATGTACGTATTCGTGCGTGTACGCAATACACACAATAGTGAGTCTACTTCTACAACGCATACTTTTTTATCATTATCATTTCATTGTCTAAACTTTCTTTAATAGCTTTATTATGACGAAGACATGAAAATGGCGATGATGATATGATACATGTTTAGTATTCCACCATAATATAAAACAGAGCAGAAACAGCCACTCACTACACATAGCAGCCATTATTTTTCTCCAGTAGATTGTCAGTTTTAGTTCATGAGCCTTAGCGTAAACGTGCGAAAAGTAAAAAAGCTCTTCTTTTTATACATTTAAAATTTGTAAAAAGAGAAAAGAAGATTACTTAAAAATCTTACACACAAAAGCATCAAGCCTATTAACAAAGTTTAAGTGCTAAGTGCATATAACGCTAAAATATTACGTTATTATTATCGCCATCATCATCTAAACTCTTTACACAAAAGAAGTTTTAAAAAACCAAGTATTGAGGCAGTCTTCCAAGTTTTTTTTGGGTGCGAGAAGTGAGCGAGTTTCTCACTTTTTTCCCATCATAACAATTTCAGTAACAAAAGCAAAGTCCTTTTGGCTATTCTACAATAGTGTGTGTGTTCAAAGAACTTTTGCAGTTCACAACCACTACTGACATTCATGTCGTGTCATTTTTCACTCAACATAGCCTTTTTTCAAAACCACGACTTTTTCTCAAGAGTTCTCAGTTCACTCAGAGTCGAGTGTAGGCTCTCTTCTTGTTCGTGACCGTTTTCGTTTCATTAAAGACATTACATTACAACAATAACAACTACTTCTCTCTGCGTTCACCTTATTTCACTAGTTCACTCTGATGATTGTTTAGTAGAACAAAATGAAATGAAGCAGGAGGAGAAGCAGTAGTAATTGTGCAATTTTCTCGTTAAAAACGTTACTACCCCTTTTCCTCCTCAAAAAAGTAATTCGCTGTAATTCTTCACAGGCAAGTAAAAAAAACAAAAGAAAAATTGAGATCGAGTGGATTCTCTTGCTGCTGGGGTCTCTCTGGTTGTGTAGCAGTTTGGTGGTGGTCGTTGTCGTGGATGGTGGTGGAGAAAAGTTAGAATAATATGTGTAAAAAGTGCATGTGTGCTTGAAAAAATAGGTAACAGCGGGTGTTTGATTATGAGTTTGTAGGGAACGTGTGTAGCAAGTGTCGTTTCATTTTATGCAAAAAAAGTACCTATTTTTTATTTTGCCAAGAGTCGAGCAAGTGAACTGGGAGACAAAATGAAATAAATGGGAGTAGAAAACTAAAAACAGCAAAATAAAGTGCTTGACTGCTTGTATTTTTTTATTATGAGAAAGAATGTGACACAGTTCAAGTTTAACTGCTGCAAGGAATGTGTGCATAGTGTACAGTCAAAACTTTGACTTTTGAATTTGTGACCTGACTTTGTTTATATTTGTCCCGAGGCAATATAATAGCTACGCAGAAAAAAACAACAACGCAGGGCAATAAACAAGAATAATTATAAATAGAAAAAAAGCACAAAGGGAAACGGATGGACATACATGTCATGAAAAAACCAGTGACTCTGATTTATTTTTGAAATGACTTGGTGAAGTGAATAAAAAATGTAGCCAGTTTTTATGAGCTCCATTTATATACACTACTACCTTGTATTTCCTGTTTTCTTCATATTTTTATTATGACTTTGTCGTTACCTGTGTGTGGTCGATTTGCAATTCACGGTTCATATTTCCCGTATATGTATTTGTTCTAGAGAAACAACAAAATTGGCCGATTACTTCCACTCAGATAACCCAAATCATGATCATTTTAGCGTAAAAGGAGTCGGCACAGTCGTAAGTAGCGCAATAGTAGTAGCAGTAAAAATTGGTTTACGTTTTCACTGTGAGATCGGATCACTACTGTAATAAAAGCAATTACGCTGGAATTTGGAGGACCACACAAAAAGCACAAGAGAGAAATATCAAAATATCATGTTTCTCCTGTGCAAAGCTTACAATGTGTAATCAGGTACATTGCAATGTACCTTAAAAAGATAAAGTGGTCATTACCGCTATAGGCTTAATATTGATCGTTTTCACAACGGTAGGGTTGATTTGAGACGGAGAGTGAGGTGATCATCAACGTTATAAAAACAGTAGGAATTGGATATCATATCAAAAACATGAAGGAGCCTGCTACCTCTGCAATTACCTCAAATATTGCTGCAGATGAAACAAGCTCATCATCACCATCATCCTCAATCTGCTCACCATCTGCAAAAAATACTGCAGTGGTGGTAGCAAGTGAAAGTGAAATGATGGCGATGGCGATAGCAAAAACGTCTCTTTCTCAGCAGTCAGAGAAGATGAGTGGAAATGGGAACAGTAATAGAAGTAGTAGTAGTGGTTGTAGTAGTGCTAGTAGTCCAACGATTACATTATCATCACAATCATCAACAAACACTTCAGGTTCAGCTGAGTCCTCAGCAGAAGAGAGTCAGAGTCCAGCTCCCAGTTCAACTGGAGGAGTGGAGACGGAGATGATGATACTTGATGGCAATTTGTCAGAGGAAGAAATGATGGCAGTGGAGGAACAGCAAATGGTAGCAACGGATGGGGAAGTTGAAACAAGAAATGTTATGAGTTTGCCTTCAGAAGAAGAGGAATCCCAAAGGAATGTTGTTGCCGCTGCTGACGAAATTCACTCGAAAATTGTTACAGCTTTTTCGTCCGCTTTTGCAAAACAAAACGTGCACTTTGAGAAAGGTGAGATGATATGATATGGAGAAAGGAGAAAAAAATAATCATCAAAATAAAAAAAGAAAGATAAAGGGCGCACGCTGGTTTGATGGCTGGTGGTAGTATGAGATGATGTGAAGATAATATCATGTTACACTTTTTTGTTTGAGAGTGTTGTGTTGTTTTTATGTGTACGCACATCGCATATCACATCACATGCTTTGCACATAATACATACACCCACGCAATATAAAGAAAATACATTTGGGATAGGAAAATGGAAAGGTGAAACATTTTATTATTATTCTCATCATTATCATCGTACTAAGAAAATAAACAAAAGAAAACAAGGAAAGTTTATATGTTTCACATGACATAAGGGGCTGTGCATAAATCACGTTTTAAAGGTTACCATCTTCAATGGCTCATTGTACATTTATAAGGTTTTTTGAAAACATTTTCTTTGTTGAACTTTCTCTTGTAACTACTTGGTTTTTCAGTTGTCTGACTTGACGTAACTGTTTATTAAAATATAGGGTACTTTTTTCTAAATTTAAATTACAATTTGAAGTTCTTTGTTATTTTCTTACCTGTCTAGGTTCCTTTCATATTAAAACGAAAAAGGTGAAATAATGAAAAACATGAAAAATGACAAGGTTGCTTTTCTTTTGTGAAGAGTTTTCATTTTCTCATGCTTTCTTTTATCATCAGGGAAAACAAGGTGATTGTATTTCTTACACCGTTTTTCTTATTATCAAAAAATGAAAGAAAGTTTTTTTGTTTCTTTATGCACCTTGCTTAAAGGTAGAAATGATTCAGTTTTAAAGAGCACAGATACTTTTACATAGATATTTACACAAAGAGAATTACGCAATATATTGTATAACGTTATTTCAAAAGTAAAACATAACACAAAAAGAAAGCATTTTCTTGAAAGATGAGTTTTATATTATTTCTCTCATTCTGGTTTTTACTCTGTGACTGACCTAAAAAACTAGTAACTGGAGAAGCTCTGCTGATTTTAAGCAAAAGAAAACAAAAAGATTTCATTATTTTTCCATTGGTTTTTACTGTAAAATGATACATGTGTGGCCTTGCCTTTCTTGTTAGCCTAGATGATGTGATGTAAGTCGAAAGAAAAAAAGTGTTGACTGACTTAAACTGGAAGAAGAAAAAAGGTTGTGGTATCGCATAACAAAAAACTTCGTTTTTTTTTCTTCACGGTCCAACCAAACATAGATGCTGATCTACTTTTCAACTTTTCAACTACAAAACTCACCAGACAGTCAGCCAACTAGTTAGTTTATCTTTTCATCTTCTCAGCCCAAAGACAAGAAGACAGATAACAGAACTGAAAAGAGGAGCGAAAAAAAAGTTTGTACAAAACTAAGAAAAAAATAGCGAGCAGTGAAATAAGAAAAAGTAAAACGAAATAGAAAGAAAGTGAAGTCTTCTGAATAAACAATGAGATCCGAGGAATTTTTTGCAAGAAAATAAACTTAGTTTTTTATAAGACAACTGAGATGACTGATTTGACTATTCAAACGGAGAAAATTGTGAAATGAGTGGTGTGGTGGTGGTGCGGAGATAGGATATGAGCTGCGGAAAAGTTGCGAAAAGAAATAAAACAAGGTTTTCGCATAAAATTCGCTTTGAGTCTTGAGGATAATATCATCAATTATGCTGGATTCCATGGTGTACTGTTCGCAAAAATGCCTTGGTGTATTTGATACCATGCCATGTCATGTCACTGTCTGAAAAACTTGATTGACTTGAATCGCTCGAATACGCGAGCTTAAGAATTATCCGAACAGCGGAAAGAAACTTGAGTGACATAAGCAGGGCATCACCGCATTCTCACCACATGCCCAGTAGAGGCAGAAGACAAAGAGGCTATTCACAAATCGTTTACGTTTCAGTTTAAAAAACACTTTCGTTACAGTTTGGCACATGGGATACATTATTTTTGGTTTAAATATGGCAATTTAGTTTAATAGCATGGCTAATTGTGTTTTTGAGAGGTTCTTTTGTTTTTCCTGATGTTTGTATAAAATGTGCAAGGGCGCAATAAATCATTTAGATGAACCAATTAGATATTTTATAGAGCAGAATGTCAACAGGGTCACTTTCGGTGATGACGTAGACAATGACAAGATGAAATGGAAATCTTGTAGTTAGCTTACTGGCAAAAAAACAAAAATGAAAATCAGAGAGGGCTAGACTTAAGTAAACAAGGTAATTATTATGTATTTTTAAATTCTCGTTTGTATGTTTTACCTTGCAGCATTTTAAGCAGGACAAAACTAAATTTAGATTTAATATTATCATCCATGTCTGTGGACAAAATTCAAGTAAACATAAATAATTTAATTGTTAATTTTATTAAAGAGCTTCCGCTTATTTTTCTGTTGGCACACAAAGTGCTAAATGTTGTGATTGGATTTTAAGGTTGGCTTTTGATGGGAGTAATAAAACCGGAAAAATCAGTTCAGGGAGAAAATGGTAAGTAGAGCGATACTCTCTCAGAAAGTGAGTGAGGTGGTGATCCGGTGGTGCTCCACTAGACAAGGATAATGGCATGGCCTCGCCTTCGTCATCTTTTATCATAGCAAGAAGCTTAAGATTTACAAGGAAAAATATAAAAAAAGAAACAACTGCAGGATACAAAGAGACATGGTTTTTCTATTTAGTTTTTTACGAGAGAGGTGGAGGAGGATTATATGAATGAGTCGGCGGTTTTTTATTTACTTTAATGAAATTAGTTGAAAAGGTGAAAAGAAAATTGGAAAAGGATGCTTTTAGTGACGAATTGTGAAGGATAAAAAGATCAAAATTAGGATCAAAGGAAGAATAAGAAGAAAAAAGCTGACTCATGTAAATTATTTGGGTTGATGGGTGTTAGTCGGTTGTAATTTTAAAAAAGTCATTTTTGGCCAAAAGCAGGATATAATGACATGACGCAATGTTTTTTTGATGTGTTTCACATCATCGGAAAACCTTTGATGCACTTTAAAAACCGACATCCAAAAATAAATTTTATATTGCCCAAGTGCACACTTATTTAAATGTCCAGTTTACTCAATATTTTTATTGCAGTTTGCATACTCTCTTCACACTGTGTTTACTTAACGTGACATTCTCCTACTGAAATGGATTTCTCGACATTCGCATTGGATGTTTTGTATTGATTCATGCTAACCATTTTTATGTACGTATGTAGCAATGTTACAAAACTAAATCCTCCGCAATCCTTTTTACTTTGGTTTCTATAAAAAATATTTTTACCGATCGATTCTGATCCTCCTGTGTCACGTCACCATACAACCAGTTACCAACTCTTCACTCATGTATTTTTATTCCTCACCACATTATCATGCGTCACCTTTTACAAACTTTCCACGGTAGACCTTTACTTTTACTGCTTTTTTATTGCATCTTCTCCAACTTATAAATCCTGTGCCATTCTGTTGTACATTGTATAAACATTGGTGAGCAAACAAAAGCTAAATGTTTGACAACGTCGATGATAATGATGAAACTACAATGCAAGTCTGTGCATGCCTTTCGGTTGATAAGGAAGCTTGGTTTGCGGTTAACGTTTTTAGATAAGCTGTGTTCTTATGCTCCGTGGCAAAAAATCCTTGTAAATCTTACCATCACGACACTTCCTCTCTTCTTGATTCTCTTTCCAACACCACATTATTCTCTCCTACAAAAATATCGTATCGTAATCAAACATTCAACATCCGTC
>JAQFXM010004969.1:0-15926 GCA_034693345.1 Entomobrya multifasciata
ATGATAATGTTCGTTTCAAAAAATAGCACAAACAAACAAGTGTGACAATGGACAATGACAAACCACTTGACACGCATGCTTTCATCATCAGACGGACATCACATAAAATATTTATATACCATTCACATATACAGCCATAATGTCTTACATAATACATATTTTTATTTTTGATGATGACCATCATCTTATTTTAAATGCCTGCCTCCACACATCACACTCGAACAAAATAAACAATCATTCATATGCAAAATCCAAGCACAAAAACTTTTATTTACACCGCGTGCCCACCACAAACCCAATCATCATCTCACTCTCAATCAGCTCATTAACATAATTTGCTCTAATCATATAATATCATCACAAGTGCAAAAAATTTACTAGTCTATCTATTGAATTCTCATCCATTCTAAAAACATAATTTTTCTTTCAAATTTTTGCAGATCTCTTCAGCCATACAACTGCGTGGGAGTAAAGACACTTGAAAACCAGTAGTAAATCTCAATCTGTTCCAGTGACAATACATATCCAAACTAAAGTATTCCTCCCCATCAAACAGATTTTTCTTTCCGTATAAACTGCTGCATCAAAAATTCACAGTAGCAACTTAAGCCAAGCCAGTGGTGGTCCCATCATCATCATCATCGTCATTCACTGGACATCATTTTCCACTTCTCCAGCAGAAAAAAACATCCTTGCATTTTTGTTGTGCTGTTGTAACTCAACTTCAATTCCAGCACAATTCCAACCGTCATATTTTTTTCCCTGAAAAATAAAAAGGCTTCTGGGTATTTACTACCACGACTACCCCTGCCACCACCATTCACTCACTCTTATTATTTTTCATCTTGTAAAATACCAACTTTTTTTCTTACCATCTCCTCCATCATAACATCGCATCGCGACATGCCATTCCCATCATCGTCATTCTCCACAAAACAGAAGGAAGAACACTAAAAGTAACTACAAGTTTGTGCAATAAATTGTGCCCATGAGTCCAGTTCAATGGTCCACATCATCATCATCCTCAGAGAGAAAAAAAATACACACTAACAAGAACAATATCACAGCGCAGTCACATAGCCCAGCAATAAAGTGCAACCGTCATAATAACAACAGAAAAACAAAATGAAATAGGCACTGCGAATGACAGCAGCAGCCAAAAAAAATTCCTTCACAGAAAAAAATACCAACCAGAAAAAAACAAGGAAGATCTCTTTAGGGAAAAAATCCGTGTTTTTTTTCAAAGATTACGTTTTCTTGTGACTTGACTATATCTACTAGACTGGATACAATTTTTTTCAGGTCAATTTCATCTCTACAAACAAGAAAACAGACAAGTTTGGTTTTTTGCTGTTATTATTGTTTTTTTTCATGGTGGATGACTGATGATATAATTTTTTATTGCAGAGAGAAAGAAAATCTGTTGAAAAATTACACAGATTGTTTATCTTGTTTAGTGTGAGCAACTTGTGTGTGAAGAGAAGTGAAGAAAAGGAAAAAGATTAATAGATGAGTAGAGTACAAGATTAAGCCTATTAAAAATGAATTGTGACACATTATCCTCTCATTATTCAGTGGAAACTATGGCTTGTCCAATGCGTGGAGAAAGTGAGTGTTGTAGAAGCAGAGGGGCTGGAGGAGACAAAAGTAGTAGTAGATCAGCAAGTTATGTAGAGGATGATCACAAGGGATTTTCCAGAAGAAGTGAGTGTCATCATGAAAAGTTAAATTTGTCATCATCATCTTCATCCTCCCCCCACTCATCATCATCATCAGCATCATCATCTTCCTTTTATTCCAATGTGCATAGTGCGAAAAGTCAGTATGCTGCAGTGCTGTTTGCACTTCTCCTCGTGGCGACGACAATAGGGCAGAATCCTGTGAATGGGATTGGAGATCCAGTGTACATTCGCAAGTTGAATGGCTATCTTCAGCTACTCAGCAGCGATACATTGAGATGGTTCAAGCAGGGAACGGCAAAGGAGCCTTTGAAGCTGATGAGACCTAATTTGGATCCGGCAGTTATTTGTCGGGTTTGGCATACGAGTAAGTTATTTTAGAAAGAAAAATTTGTGAAGTTTAAAACCAATACAAATTTATCTCTAATTTTGAGGAATTTCATTTTATAAAGATGGTACAAGCCAACCGATTTTGGTGTTACATGGTTATGACTAAGGAATGATATTATAATTTCGATTGCAGGTTTACGCGGAGTGGGCCTCGTCTCCGAAGACCAACAAGTTTGCAACATCTCCACCCAAGAAGGAGCCCAAGGTTCCGACAAGTACCAAACCCTGTCCACTTCCGCCTCTCGTCTCGTCTGGAAGTTGTGGCAGCGACCTAATCCCCCTCCAATAGGTGCCGTAGCCATATCCTTCAAACCAGCGAAATTCCTCGCAACCGATTTAAATTCGACAGTGATTGGGTATCTGGATCCAAGTAAGAATCTTGGCTCGGGAGTATTTCCAAATGAGCCAGAGCCTGCCCAGAGCTGTCTCGTGTTGACTGAAATAGAGCCAGAGAGGTATGAATTGAGTGATGTGCAACTCAAGCGGAACAAGGGTTTCATTGAGGAAGACATTGTGTTGGCATATGGCCGATTGAAATATGAACTGCCAACATCATCATCATCAGCATCGGATAGTAGATCCATCAATTCTGGCGGCGGTGGTGGCGAGGGTGGATCTCAAGTGGATAATGGCTGGTCTGCAGAGGATGAAGCTGTAGAATTGAAACCGGAATCGAACGAACTTGGTGGTGGCGGTGGTGGATTGATTGTTGGTGACATGGAAAAGAAGGGGAAAGTAGAGAGCATATTGTCATACGAGACAAACACTTTGGACAGCTGGGGTCAGGGATACCTCATGGCAAAGGGATTGCACACATCCATCAAATTGGAAGATGGATCAACAAAAACTATTGAATGGGGAATACCCAGCACGCAAGCAGGTAATTTGATTCTTCCTTTTTTACGCACAAAAAAATCATCATAATCATCTCACCACACCACATACCAATCTGGCAACTCTAACAGTTTCCAATGTGTACCCACCTTAAAAGCACCCTTTTCCATAATAAAAAGCCATCTCATCTTTTCATCACTTTGCCATCTACACCCACCCACACACACACTCAACCCATCCTTTTCAAAATTATATTGAATCTCTCTCGCTGAAACGGAATCATGCCATTTTTTTTCTCTCTTTCTCTCTTCACTTGACTGGCTTGTCAGAGAGAAAGAAGATATATTTGCATTGGAAACAGTAGACACGTTTTTGCAGAGAGTTACGTACATAGCTTGTTATTTTCAAAATAAAGTGTGTATCATCGCGGATTGCATGTTTGAGAAGATGTGGGAGTAGGACAAGAGCACAACACACAATTTTCCCTATTGTTTTATTGTTTTCTTCGATTTTCTCTCACAAAACCCATCTATCTATCTCGCTTTTTCGGATATGCATGCATGATTGTTAGAAAATCTCGTTGAGAGAGAAAACAACAAAGAGCTTTTTGCATGTATCTCTTTTTCACCACACCACATCACACTATACCATATACCACCATCATCGTCATGATCATCAGAGAAGTTTGCTGAGTTTTAGAGAGAGAAACGAGAGAAGCACGTCATATTGCGGTTTTACGAAAAGTTGTTTGGGCTTTATATTGATTTTATGGCTTCCCCAATTGGATCATCCTTCCAGATGGTGTTTATATACAGATGTGTGTTCTTCACTTGACTCACTCACTCTTTTCTATTTTAGAAATTGTTACAAGAAGACCACACACATGAGCACATGGAGAAATTTTTAGTTTAATGCGTGCAAGTTCAATTTCGTTTGGTTGATGATGTTGCAAACAAAATAGAGTAATGAAATTTGATCTAAAACCGAGATAGGTTAAAAGGGGACGGAAGTGAATTGATTATCTAGAAAATTTCTGATTGAATGGGTCACATTTACATGTTTGCTATTCACGAGAACTAATATGTATCTAAAAACAAACTTGCAATAATTTATGTTTAATTTAAAAGTTCAAAAAAGCAAATTCAAGTATTCCGGCAATTATCATTTGAAATAGATATGTTGTCCCCATATGTTGCGATGATTTCGGAAATAGAATGTGAAGAGAAGTCGGTGAAGTAAGGTAGTTAAAGATGTATGTGACCTGAAAAGGGTTATAACTGTGAAGGAATGCAGGTCATCAGTAATCTCACATAATGAATTGCCCCATTTTTCCTTGAATAAAATTTCATATGGCTACATTTTTTTTCAATTAAAACTCTTTTCCTCTACTTACTTGATTGACTTTATCTATTCTGTTCCCATTTCCAGGCAAAACGGAAACAATGACAGCCGTAGCCGAGCTAGCTCCCGGAACTGGAGTAAACGTCACACTCCGTGGTACCCGAATCGACGGCGAAATGAACTACTGGTCCACCCTAAAAACCATCTTCAAGGACGGCTCGTCCTCCACCCGTCTTCTGGAAGGCCACCGTCGCATAAAAGATATCCAGGATATTCGACTGGAACACAGCAAAATCTATTTTCTCTTTAATGACTCCATTGTGCCGGATCCCACTACGACCACCACCACAACCACCACAACAACCCCACTTCCCATAGATATCAGCAGTGAACTAGGTGACGAAGAGGATGAGGACGGTGGTCCTCTCAGAGAGAATGCTTTACCAAGTCGAAATGAGTTTTTGGCTGACCAGGGTCATAGCGGAGGGGGTATGTCTGTGTCAGCACATGACAAGTCTAATTCACCTGCGGCCAGTGTGGCACACAGTGGAGCACGACGAGCATCCATCATCGCTCTCTATTCTTCTTTGACTGGTTTATCCTCAGCAGCAGTTGCGGTTAGTATTTTGCTGAGGACGATGACAATGATAAGCTAAGCTATTGTGCCATTTTTTTCTCGTCGATATATAAAAAAGTGCTTAAGATAAGTAAGTATACCTAACGTATTCTACAATTATCATACTTACTACAAAAAATATAAAAAGTATATTCCCGTAATTATGTTAGGTAAACAGAGTGGAAGAAGGTTAATATCATGTAATATTATCAGACTGCATGCAAAAAAAATTGTTGATGAACTGAGAAAATTTGGCATCTAGATCATAAAAGTGATCAAAACGCCAGTAAAGATTTTCAACCAATTTGATTGATTTCAGAAAACTTGTAGATTGTCCATAACTCCTTTTAACGGATTATTGATTGAGAATGTGCATGAGATGCTGGTTAAAATGATAAAGTTAGTTAAGTAGAACCCAACGAGATATTTCTAATGAATTAGATAATTACATGATATAGCACACTAAACTTTAATATTAAAGGAAAGTACATGATATTATCTGTCAACAAATTATAAATATGTATCGAAAACTGGGTACGTCTGTATATTCTGCCTTTTATAGAGATATGTATCTAAAACTAAATATTATACGTATGCAAAAATTGGAATCAATCAAAAAAGTACATATTACACATTATACATAGCATAATATATTCTTTACCCCTTATACCAAAATACCGATAAACTGTAAATCAGACAGATCAAAGAAAAACGATACAAAAACTTATACAGAGATATTATCTAAAAATGGATGATAAATTATCAAACTTGTAAAAACAATTCAAGGTAACCTTTGATCGATTGACCACACACGTAAAAATAATGTAGGAACACCTGTATTTTTATCAGTTTATTATGATCATGATCAGTTTGCATAATATAAACAACTTGTTCGTTCGCAAGATGAAGATTAAGTTTCACAAGAGAAACATTATATGTGTAAGTTAATATGTTGTTGTAGGTTAAGTCGCTTTTTTATGTGCGCGGAACGTTTTGTTTATACACCTGCTTAAAAGTCAACAGCAACTTTATATATATTTTTTGCATTGATGCAATTTTTTTATCGATAGAATTTAAATTATAGGCAATTTTATTCTAAATAATTGAGCAACTATGCTTCTATAAGTATAAAAAATGTATATTTTTAAGTAAGCACATAAGTTACAATGATGATGCTTTAAAAAATTGTATAAAAATATTATAATTAAAAGTTTTTAAGTTTTGAGCAGCTGTGCGCAATTTTATCATTATAAACATATTATTACTAGATTTAAAATGCATGAAAAAAGTATATCCATTGCATAAATAAATAAAATTACGTTTCATTACGTACATTATTGGTTATGAAAAAAACTATCATTACTACACACAATTATGTAGAATTAAAATATATTGAAATATTATACAAAAAAATATATTACTTACATAAATACAATTTACATTGATATTGATTATTATACAGTCTATATATGTTTTTTTGTTCTTCGAGTCGAGATGATGATGTGAACATGATGATAAAAAACTGATGATCAGCAAGAAAAAAGTCGATGAAAATATTTGAAAAAAATGATAAAAATGTTGAATAAAAAGTGAGAGAAAAAAAACATCTTAGCATAAAAAATAAAAGCATAAAAAGTAAACAGAGTTAACTTTTTATGCTTTATCATGAACACACGCATTATATCAATTGTTGACTTTTAAAACTGCTACTTGGATCATCCTAGTAAGTTGGGTTGATTTGAGTGAACCGAAGAAAGTTTGACTTGACTTGAAAAGTTGAAAATTTGTGGGTCCATTATTCAAATTTAATCAATTTATAAACCAAAGTCAAATCAAAAATATTACTTGTAGCATATGAACTATAATAAAATCATAGTCATAAATCATCATTTCCTAAACTTCATGTCTTATATTTTTTTGCCACACTACTTATATTACATCGTGTACATTTTCAATCTTCAACACTACTTGCTTCAGAGATCGCAGAGTAAGTGGCCTAGTCTGGCTTTGGCTTCCAGAAAAAAGTTGAACATCAAGTAAACCCGGTAGTACAGATGGTGCCATTCTGCATGTTGCAGAGATTGGTTTTGGCTTGGCTTACATACAACATATGTGGTACTTTTTCATTTCATACGCCTTTCTAGCCAAAAAAAAATCTCGAAAATCCGAGATTCAATGCCATCGTCATCATTATCATCATCATCACGTCACCCTCATCATGCCAAACAGAGTTATTGGATTAAAGCGCAATAAAAGTTTATGCGAAAATGCCAAAGTGTCAGTCAGTCAGACCAAAATGCCAAAAACCCTAACAATTTTGTGCAACTTTTCATAAAGTTTATTTGGGAGAAAATCAAATCAAATCTGGTTAACTCGTGAGGACTGGGAAGATGAGTTGGGTTTATTTTTGTACCAGAGAAGAATAAAGCTATATAGGCCTTTTATTGATTTCATTGTGTAAAAATTGATAATCCAATCCACCCATTCATTGTAATCCACCAAAAGAGAATGAAAATTGTACCAAGTATTTAAAACCATGTTATTAGTAACTTTTATTACAGCCCTACAAATATGGAGGAGGATTACCCAATTTTTAGTACACTTGCCAATATATTCCATATTATTTTTTTATTAAATGACTTTCAGAAATCATTTTGCCCTTGTGCTGGTGAATAGGGATATGGGCTATCTATGAAATTCAGTGTGCAAGCAAACAAGGAAGGAATGCTAAATAAGCAATATGTGTGACACATTAAAAGTTCCTCCAAAAAGTTCGAGAAACCAAATCAGCATATTAATGACCTATAATGAGCCTTAATAGCCAATTACACAGACCCCTTTCGCTTTTTTATTGAGTGCAATTACGCAAACATGTAAAGGTACTTTACAGAGGACACCAGTGAACGCAGCGGCAGGCAGGCGTATAGACATGGAGGCAATTTAAGCAAAGCCAGTTTTATCGAGTAAATTTTTCAAAAAACAAATGAAAAATAGATAGAATGGATGGAGGACGGAGCTTTAAATATAAGCTTTGTTGCCTTGATTTTGGTATGTGTGTGAGGTAGTCGGGTTAGTCGGGTAAGTGATATATTATATAATAGGTACTTGGACGGAATGTTGGATGGAATCATGTTTTAAAGGTGAGCAAGGCACCAGATGTGAGAACTGCTGGCAAGAAGAAGAAGACAAGTTGTTTTGGAAAAAATGGCACTTCTCTTTGCAATATGTGAGGTTGGGGTTAGCTGTGTGGTAGAGATGTATCTTAGGTTGGAATTCATGGAGGATAAGAGCTTTGCAGTAATAATGGAATAAAACAAAGCCCACTTTTAATGGGAAGTGTAATATTTTAAAGTGCTTTAAGAAGCTTCATTTGGTGGATTACTTACTGAGCGCTAAAATAATTAATTTGGAACTAGTTTGTTCCAGTTTTAGATGGTTAACATATTTCAGATTTCAGCAGGACTCGTGACATGCATAACATTAGCACAAAATATTATGCTATTCGCTATTCAAGACTTATGTCACTGACTATATTGACCAGTCTATAGTAGTAGAAAAATGACAAAATATTTCGCTAATATCAGTGTGCGTGCACACTTGGTTATGCTCTTGTTGTAGACCTCACTCACTAAGTATGTTGACCCAGGTGTATCTGTTGCTCACGAAATCCCTAATAGTATTAATAGAGTTGTAGCGGCTCTCAAATGTAACATTTTAAAACACCGCAAATGTTTTCCCTTTTTTGATATATTAATTTTACGCTTCATATAATCATAACATAATTGATATTTCTACTGTTCTTCTTCCCATTATCTCCTTCCCATAACACACTTTTTTTACGCTCGCTCGTGTTCCTCCTCTGATGGCTGCTGAAAAAACTGAAATCTAACTTGACTTACTATTGCACAAATCGAAAATAAATTTTGCAATCTTTTACTTACATGTCCGCAATAACTAATAAAACACAAATCCAATAACACACATCCATCCATCCTCCTAACCCTTTTGCCAGAACAAATTAGTATTTTTTACGACCAGAACCAACACCAGCACGTCACATTTACCTTATTGCCAGCCCATTACATACGACAATTTCACACGCAGCTCGAAACCTCGAAAACCCAAAGACATCTTCTTCACCTCATACGATACGGCACCTATATCACTGCTCACAAATATCAACAAAAGGTAACGGTACCATTACTCAACCAAACTATGTATCCATTATCCATTTATTATTGTGTTCGTGCCACGTATGATTATTATTACATGTTTGTTACGGAGGTGGTGGTGTCGGTGTCAGTTTCAAAAAATCTAATTTTCTTTTTGTCGTCCCATTCTCATCATAACTTCTCATCTCATAAGTCACACAAAACCAACTTAATAGCTTGGTAAAAAAAACAAGTGTTAAAAAAGTTATTACTTTTTTGCGACCTTCGCATTAAATCCATATACGCTTTACGCTGTATCCAAAAATATAGAGCACCAAACACAATCCATGTAACAAAAATGCATTTCTCAACAACCCGTCCATTGTTCACAAAAATATCATTAACTTTTAATAATACTCATACTTATCAAGTCACACTCTCAGCCAGCCCGTGTAGATAATTGCCAAAACACTCATGTGAAGCTTCTGATGCTGAGAGAAGTCATTCTCAAAACCGGACGTGGAAACGGAGATTCATCAACTTCAACTTTTCCACACTCTGCGCTTCTCATTCTTTTGCTGTCTTCATTCATTAATTTTTTCTCGCCTTCATATATTTTATTATATACAAACACCATATCATAAAGTTTCATCATCATTATCATTACACAACACCAAAAAAACTGACGAATGACACAAGCAAAAAGAATGTCTATTGTAATTTACAATAGGGCAAACTGAAACAGGTTATGTGATGAAGATGATGATCATTCTGACGACAACGTTACGACGTCTAGTTGTATGAGTAGCGCTAGTGCTGATTTTGGTTGTTGGGATGTTTCAGAGTGAAATTGAAATGAAAATGAAATGTTGCCTTTTGTAGCTTCTCCTTTTGATTCATTTTGTTGCCTGCTGCTACTGCTTCTGTCTGCCATCATTTTCCATTCCATCTCATTGGATTCATTCCTGGACTGGATTCATCTTTCCTGATGTACAGTCAAATGAAATATTTTCCCATCATTCTCATCATCATCGTCAACATCACAAGCTCTATTCTGTAGACAAACAGTAACTATAACTCGTCGACAAAATTGGAGAGATTCATTCATTATTAATAATACTAACAACAAAAACAAGCCTGTTTTCTATACTGATAATCTTCTGCTCCCACGAAAATTGAATGGCGGAAGGACACCAGTGGCAGAAATGGAGGAAATATTGGGAGAAGGCAAAAAGCGTTGACATTTTCCAATCTGCTAGGCTCGCTGACTTGACTATACAGCTTGGTTGTTGAATCCTATCTCTTTTCTCCGAAAAAAAACAGTAGACTAGAAGGACTAGAGTAATGACAAGTTACAAATTAAAATGGAATCCTTTTTTTGCTTTTGTTATTCTGCTCTCTTCTCTTCTCTTTGCTGTTGCTCACTATTTTAAATGTAAAAGATCCTCTCTATGCAATTCATATATGCACACAAGAGAAAGAGAGACGACACAGTCAAATAAGCAATCTGACAAAGTCAGAGAAAATTTCTACTATTCTGTAGAGATTTATTCTTTCATTCATCTTTTCAAAGTGAAGCATTTATATACACTTTGCTTTTCTACCAGTATTATTTTTTTCTTTATGGTTTTGTGTCTAGTTTTGATATTTCTCGTCTCTCACACAAGCCATGCTAGTAAAAGAGCTCGGTAGCTCGTGCCATGCCATGCTCAGGTGTGGATATCCATGATTAATGGTGGCTAGGCATGTCTCTGCATTTCAATTTGACAAGAAGAACAAAACGAGAGAAAATTTCTCCAGTAAAAAAAATCTCTCAACTTGTTCCTTTCCCGTCGTTTCGTACCAGAAAAACAAGAAATGCGACAAATAAAATGACTTTAAACAAAACGCAGGGAAAATGTTCTTCAAAAACTGAGCATAGGCATTTTTCATATTAATCGTCTGATATGCTAACTTTGATATTTGTATATTTTAAAAATAGAAGTGAGTATTTTCGTAAATTTTAAAACAGGATGCTTCTCATGATCACGACAACGACAACGTTTCACAGCTTTTCATCCAAATACATGACTAAAAACAAGTAAAAATATTTTTTAAACTTGAATTTCGTTTGATTTTCATTTTTACTTTGAAGATGATAACGATGATGATGGGCTGGTCAACATCACAAGATAAGATGATCATCATTAGAAACAAGCATGTCTAAAATGTATATCCGTCTTGGTTCTCTAAGTATACCTATGTCGAATGTGTGACCCTGTTTTTCTTCTTCTTCTTTTAAACTTTCACAATGGCATGGCCATGAGACTCTCTGGTAGTCAGTTTCATCTTCACGATGACATTTACGCTCCACTGACTGACGCTCATGACGAATTTCTCCTCTCTTCTTTTTTTCTGCAAGAAGATCCAACGATTCGACTCATCAGTCCCCCGTCGGCAAGCACGTCTCTTAATTTTCTTCTTTGACTCATCTTCTTTTTCTTTGAAAGCATCACGAGCACGTTTTCCCCTTTTTTCAATATTTATGCACGTACCATGATTTTTCTTTATACATACATACTATACAACTTGCTTCTATGTATGTGTTATATATACGCGTTTGACTGATAAACGGAGGGAAAAATTGTAAAAGACGCAAAGATTTTTGCTAATTACGCCAAAACAAAAAACAAGTCAATTTCAAAAGGGAAAAGGGTTCTTCTGATGTGCAAAGAAGATGAGATAAATAGCCTGTGACAAAATGACGTGTAGATACAATGCAGCCATGAACATCGCATCACATCACTTTCAAAGTCAAGTCATCTCATTTCAACTCAAACAAAGTCAAGTTAAAAGGAAGTCCACAATGAACAGCTTGTCTGTGTCTTCTTCTCTTTGGTGGCTTGGTTTGGTTAGCTCTTTTTTAGTGTGACTTATGTGATAGAGACCATCTTGTGCAAAAAGTGTCTAGTTTACTGTCTGGTGGTGGTGGTTGATGGAATAATGTACTTCTATTTTGTTTTGTTTTCCAACGTATTTGACTAAAGTTAAGAAAGAAAAAAATGCAACTTTATTTCCTTTCCGTCGATTCTTTCCACTTTTGACACGACACGACATAAAATAGAACTTCTTTCTTTCTTTTTCTCTAAATGACACATACAAGTCATTATTACAGACGGTCGCGGTCCATTTGACATGTTTTCAAGAAGATGAAACTAGACAAACAACTTGCTATAAAGGACTAACAATACTAAAATTGTATGATGATCTGAAAGAAAAGCTGATGTCTTTGGAAAATGGAAGGAAGGATACGCTAAAGCACAACATAAAAAACAACGCGCTGTTGCACTGCATGCTTTCTACCTTGTTATTTAAGTGCTGGGAGGAAAGGCGTCAATGCAAAGGGAATTGAATGAGTCATTAGAAACCTATTATTTATCTTCAAGGAGAAACATAGGTAGTCTGGGATAAAAGCATCTTGTAAAAAATTAAACTATATTACACAACATTCTAAAATTAGTACATATGCTTGCATGAGTGAACTCGGTCATCGATTTTTTTCGTTTTTCATCATCACTAATTTAGATTAATCCTTTCTTCACATTTCTCCTCTGGAAAAAATCCGTAATGATCAAAGTAAGGTCAGGTAGGTCAAGCTCACCTTGAGATCACCACCGGCGCGGCGTCAGTCACGGTAATTACCTACCCAGGCCCAGTTTTCATTAAATTGTGCATGCTGCTATTACACTTATACTTATTATCCCTTCTACCTATATTTTTTTCTTCCACAAATTGATATAGCATAACATCCTTACCCTCAGAACTTTCCAAAATGTCTTCCATTTTGTACAATGCAATGATGTAATTACCACAACAAACAAGCTCATAAGAAGAAAAATATTTACAAGCCTTGAGAACAGAGAGGGAAACCCTACTGGGAGGATGGCAGTAAAGTAAATGTAATCACATTCACTATTCACTCAAATTGTATTACCCTTTATTACTCAACTTTTTAGTGATGGGAATCCTCTTCATCTTTTATACTAGGTTGCATGCAAGTTTTATAATGACAGCAGTTTACTGCAAAACTTAATGTCTTTTATGGCTCATTCCTTCAATGATGCTGAAATGTAAACAGTTAAAAAAAAGGTTTCTTAGATAGAAAGCTTTCCACAAGACCCTCTTCACTTTTAATGTTCCTTAATTTTTTTAGCATTCATTGTTGTAATATTATCCAAAAAATGGCTCCTTTGCTCTTGAACTTGTTCCACGAAAAGGTAAGTAGGCAGGAAATAGCGTCTCTAGTCTCTTCCAATACTTTAGTGAAATGAAGCGAAACGCAAACTAAAACTAATTAGTTCTCTCTTTCTCTCTCTCTCCAGTTTTCAAGCACACTCTATTCCAGCAAGAAAGAATCTTTCCAGGAAACTGCTTAAATAATATAATCAATTTTCGACTTTTACTCTTCTCCTTCTCTTTTCTTCCTCTGGACTATTGGAGAAATTTACAGGCTTTGTATATTTTAGTCAGCAGATTTATCTGCTCATGCATCCGATCCGATCCGCCCTTACACTTTTCCCATTTTACTTTATATTTCTCCCTGATGTAAAATATTCTCCTGGATCGGATAATATCCATGTTGACATGCTCCACTAGTCCCCCGGTGAATTTCGTGATAATCAACCGTATCACCTTTTTTACAACAAGAAAATAAATGGAGGCAAAAGCAATTCAAGAAATATCATCATCTCCCTAGCCAGCCAGTCAACTGCGTAGTCTCGGGTAAATGTTGAATACAATATATCACATTATTACTGTGCTGGAATTTCTTCGACATCATGGGAGTAAATAAAGTTATTTTGTAATTTGCTCCTTCTTATTCGCCTAGTTGAACCATATCATCTCTAACAAATAACTCTGTACTACTGACTACTCTACTGTATACAATACAATGAATACGCAATAGAGCGTCTCTCTCTGGACTTGGTGTAAAAACTTGGAACTCTGCTGGAATTGTGCCATCATTCCATTCCAGTTTCCATCTATTTCCACCAAACTCACTCAACAGAACTCAATATAAACCTCTTATATTACATATTATCGCCCTCCTGGAATGTTCCCTGTAAAATTCAATAAAGTCGGGTGATGGGTACCACCGTTGGGAAAATAACTTTTTTTCTTCTGCTTTTCTCTCTCCATTTCATTTGGGGCTGTTCAGAAGACAAAATCATACAAATGAACAGCCCCTTTCTATTTATCTCTCCCTCATCATTACTGTCAACAAAATAAAAACTGTAAACTAATTTGCTAGAGAAGGATAAACTTACTGCATTTATTATTTGGAGACTTCCTTCCATCCAACCGTCTAATTGTAAGGTAACCTTACAAATTCCCTAAAGTGCTGTGTGCATGGGGAAAAAACTACCCACTTAACTTTTCCCCCTTTCTGTCTGTCTGTTAAACAAACCCATAAAAATTTCAACGTTTCAAGTTACAAAGGTGCGTAGTCGTTCGTCTGTCTGTCCTCCGTGTGCGTATCATATCTCGCTATCGTGTGACATCCAGCAACTGATGCAGTTAAACAAATACTCCCAAAAAAAGCTGTCATCATTAAACAAAGCAAACTAAACCTGTACACTTTTCTCTTCTTATTCCTACCCTCTTTGTTTTCTTTTCACCTTTCCCAATTATCTAGCAATAAAAATTTTCCAGGAGAAAAGATACATAATACGGTTTTCTCCATCTCATGTTTTGTCTACACTTCTCGACACACGCCACTCACCCAAAAAACTAGACTACATTTCCTCTTGTGAAAAAAACATTTTACCCACTACCCACAAATTAAACACAATCAGCTTTTATACGTTTCAGCGAAGAGATGAAGTTTTCTTTCTTTATTTCCTAGTTGGTATTTTGCTTTCCACTGTGTTGCACTGCATTTAGTTTTATTTTACCAAGAAACAGAAGAAGACCAAAGTAACATGATATCTTTCTTACGCAATCTTCATTAATGTTTCATGAGAATTAAGCTTTTTTTTCCCTCTCTATTTTCAACTCAGCTCCAGCTCCACACAAAAAAAACAACGTCATCATTCTCAACATCTCAACCTCCACACCTGCCTTGTTTCCTCTTCTCTTCACCCATCCAATCCAATCCACAGAGCAAACCAAAGTAACTTGTAAACTGCCCTCTGATTTTTCCTTCTCTTCTCTTCTCTCCTCACTTTACTTTTTTATTAGTATTATTTACTCTTTTTGTCCTTTAGTTAGCTACCTAAGCTAGTTATCTTATAGCCCTGTTCACTGTTGTGTTCTGTGTTCCACTTTCTCCGCATCTGTTTTCCTCTCATCTCCTCATCTCTTCTTCCTTCTTTTTTCCTGCTTGTTGTTGATTTTTTATGCCTCTGGCATCACATCACATCCTACTTTACTTTTTTACAAGACAAGCTAAAGGTAGCAAAACAGCAGAAAGCTTTTTTCCCTTAAAATAATGCTAGTTGCTAGTACTCTGCTTCTACTGCCTTTAATAGACGTCGCAGTGCCACCACTTGATTTGTTTTTCTTGTTTGCTGATTTCTTTTCTCCGTTTCCTTCTTTTTTACCCGGACCAACATGAAAATGATGCCATCACCACCACCGCGTCTTTGTCGTTATCAAGCCAAAAGCACTTTGTACCATTTAGTTTTTTAGACATCTTCTCTCTCCTACGTCCGCATAGCAGAGTCCTCTTAAATTGAATGTGTAATTCGTCATTTTTCATGAATTTTTTTCGAAATTTTTTAATTGCAAGTCAACAATGCTCTTTAACAAATGTTAGAATGCACCAATATAAATACAGGGTGCAATGCTATTTTTGGCATACAGGGTGATCAAAAATCTATGATCTGGATCACTGGAAATGAGCTAGAGGCCACATTTATTAAAATTTTCGAATGA
>JAQFXM010004970.1:0-15925 GCA_034693345.1 Entomobrya multifasciata
TCACGTACGCGCTTTGGTTTTCGCAGTAGAGCTGTCCAAAGGAGACTACCCCATGAGGGTCTTCGGCTCCTCCGATCTTCTCAAAATATTGTTGCTAAGCGGATTCCCATTGTCATGTGACGTTAGCCTTAATGATAGACTTGATAGATAGAGCGTTCTAACTTGTGACCCAGATATCCCAAAATAATTCTGAAGATATGGGATTGTAGCGCGCAGCTTAGTTAACAATTAAGACCAATGACATTTTTTAAGTTATTCGTGGCACTCACAAAATGATTTTTTACAAAAAAAAACTATGACGACAGTCAAGTAGAAGGTAACCATGTCGGGGCATATTGATATGCTCTTTTCTTCCGTAGCGTAGTTCCGACGTAGTGAGAAAATTCACGTTCATTCGTCTAATACCAGTTGTTTGACTTAAAATCGCAATCTAATGAAAAATGATGATGATGACTTACGATTCAATTCCAGCGCACCAACTTTTATTTCGAGTAAGGGAATATGCTAATCTTCTCTGAGAATTTATGTCTGGTTCGGGTTCCGGCAAAATACCGCGAGGTACGGCTGACTGACTGACCTAACATAAAAAAGCGCCCAATTTATCTAACACACCATCAAAATTAGAAGCACTGTTGCTAATTATTTGTTAAACTGGAGATAACTTGTACACAGCTGTTACTTACATGCAAAAAACGGTGGAAGTTCAGTAGTCCACTTGGAAGAGTAGTGGAATTGTAACAAAACAAAAGTACACTGGGAAGTTGATGAAGGTCAGGAAGGGATGTTGACTATACTACTGTCGCTCACTCGCTGTCCACCTACGCGATGATGTATTTTATCAATTAATTTTAACGTTACTGATAACAACAATTTGCAAAAATAACAGCTTCCCACACTTAAGAAATGACTCAACTAGTTCAAAAAGACTATGAAGAAAAGAAATTCACGCCCTAAATTGTTTCAAAAGTCGTTGATTTTTTAACTCTGTTTCGTTCCAATTTTAGTACATTTATCCTATTATCCTTCTTAATCACAGTAGCTCAATTTATTTGTCACTTGCGGTAACAAAAGAGTGAAAAGGCCTAACAGTGATCACACATGAAATTTATGTTCGTACAAGATTCATCTTGTCATATATTCTTGTAAAATGATACGAGGCAGCTTACTTCTGCGGAGCGGAATGTATTTTAATCGGATAGCGCAGCGCTAGATAATATAATTTGTTGTAGTGTAATGTGCACACAATTTTTGAAAAAAACATGTACAAAAAGCTTACGTGTGATTGTAGTTGAGAAATAAACTACCCACTGGATAGAAACTTTTATGCTTGTACTAGCAAATCCAATTAATATGAAGCATAAAATAGAACGCATTCAAACACCAGATAACCGCATATATATTTGATAAATAAATGTTTACATAAAGTTCTCTTATTCCTTGCTTGAATTACGATGTGATATGAAAGATTTTTGCATACCATCAACAAAAGTATCACAAATGATAAGAAATGGGATACACACATTCATTAGCATTAAGAATCCGAGTAGAGGAATGGTGAAAATATAGAATATCCGCTGTGGAACTCTTATTCTCAACCCGCCTTTGAATGCACTATCCTACTGGAATGCCCAATTCCATTGCATGCGCCATCCTTCTTGAACCTCCATCCTCCTTGAACTTCCACCCGCGTTGAAACTCCTATTCTCCTTGAACCTCCATACTCTTTGAATCTCCCATCCTCCTACTCCCTATCCTCTTCGAATCCCTCACCCTCTTTTAATCTCCTGGAATTGTACCGCAGGGCATCATTGCAATAAGATATAGCTTGAAAATATCTCACCGCACCGCTTGAGAATTTCAAAGAAATGGGTTTTGACCTTGACTGAATTTCAGGGGTACTCACTTATACCTTTGAGCTGATTAAAGTTCCATAGGATCTCATTGCAAGAAACGGAATTACGAAATACCTAGCCGGTAAAGAGATGCTCCAATATCTTAGCAGTTTGCATTACGTCATAATAACATGAATTGCATGCATGCACAATCATTCCATTTCATTAAAGGAGCTCGAGCATTTAAACAGCTCGTTAAAACGTTAACTCGATCTCATCCTACCATGCATTTTAAATACAATTTTTGGGTAAACAGTTTACCTTTTAAACACATTTAAAAAAATGTATGGAGCAAACACTTTTCGAGGTCAAAATACATCATTGATCCCCCGCAATCGCACGTAGATTCATTAAAAAATATTTGAACGCTTGAAATTGGTTAGATTTTGCTAAAAAGGGATCCAACGGAGGCCAAGATTTGAACCGTTGCTTCCTAATTTAGTACTTTAATTCTATAAAAGAAGAAGATTGTTGGTACCATAACACGCGAAAGCAGTAATATATTATGCTTGAAAAGAAACTTCCAATTATATAACAAGGTGTCTTCCTTCCTACTCTTTCTTGTACTACCCATTTGCCTCATCGATTCTTCATCATGGTACACACTTCACACAGAAACACCAACCAAGGGATAATGTCAACCACAAAGATGGCAAACTGTTGAAAATAACGAGAGGGAAGTGAGGACAATGATTTCAAGCAACTTTGTATCAATGGAAACGCGTTTGAAAAATGATTTCAGGTGAAAAATTGAAAAAATAGAGCCATCTTCAGAAAGTATTTACTTCATTAGCGTACTTGCTATGGGTAGAATGTTGAAGTCAAGGAGATAAAGTAACCCATCTCAAAATATTCTTGCCCCACGTAAAATCAAAGTTTGCTATTCCATCTAAATTCCCTTGAAACACCAATCAATTCATGGTGTTCTTTGTTGGTGCACATGGAAGAATGAGAGTATAATGCTTATACCAGGAATAATTCATAGACAAGGAATACGTAACGCTATGTAATTTTTTAAAATATATTTTACCAAAAATATGCAATTTTGGGGAAGGCGAAATTGTTTCTATCGACAAAATTCAAAGTTTTTTAAATGGGAGGAGGTTGCTAACCAAGTTTGGTTATTGGTTGAACTATCAGCATCCCTCCCTGGGTAAGTCGCTGAAAGCTTGTTTTTTGTCAATAAAATTCAGTTTGTACTAATTAGGTTTCATGGGTAAAATTTTGATACAGTTTAACCACGCCTTCTATCACTTTATCAATGAATGACAAGTCGCAATTCAACGCTTTTTAAATGGGAGCAGGTTGCTAACCAAGTTGTTATGAAGACGAACTCCATGTATTTAAATGGAGCTCAATTGAGCATGCGAAGATAATATTGTTTAAGATATCCTTATTCTTATGGATTCCTGGCTTATACTTCATTCTTCCATGGTTGGTGCAATAATCTCCGAATAGAGATAGAGGCTAAGCCTCTAAGTCTCTAAGCTAAGTCGCGGTCATCTCCTTTGAATTCGTTGTAGAGGACAAGTCTGCCAACTTCCTGTAGTTCATGAAATTGAATCAAGTTAAAAGCCATGATTAAGATGCCTCGGATGGATTAATAAGAATTGAAAAAATGGCAGATTTGCAATACCAATATGTTAAATGTTTCATTGATCCCTATGAATAATTAAGTAATTAATGATTCTCCAGACTATCCAGACTGTCTGAGTCATTGTTTTGAGATTGTCAATGCCATCCAGTAGCGGTGCCGTATCCATGGACTACGAACGAACAGTTTTCTATCCACGTTTCCAGGGTAGGCATAGGCAATCCTTCCGCCAACACTGCACTGCATGTCCTAAGTTCCCTTCTTCTGATACTTCTGAACCCTTTCTTTGGGTTAGACTAATTCGGAACATTCCTGCAATACTTTCTGCAATAGAAACAAAACAGCTTCATTGGAGCTTCCCGAAAACAACAAATCCCCTAACCAGATTCCATTCCGCCTGACTCTGACGATTCCCAGATTCCCAGTCACATTCAATTTCCCATGAATTTTTTTTGGATACGTAGCGCAAGTTCGTATGCGTATGCCAATGGCCAATAATACCACACCGCCCGGCAGCAATGAAATTATTTTTTGAGTTAGAGCTGGAAGCAGCAACTTTGCACTTCCAAGGACTATCTGACAAAAAGACGAGAAAAGACTGAAGAAAGAAATTAGTCCAGTTACTAGTTATATAAACTGTGACTACGTTATAGTGTTTAAATTTACATTTCTAACTATTGAATTCAGTTTACTGAATTGTGTACACTGTAAAAATGGAACTCTAAGCACTGAGGGTTTTAATGCATATTTTCCGGCAGAAAATCGAAGTATTTAATAAAATAACTATCATTCAAATACCCGGTTTTTTGATTGCATGTTGTAGAGAAGGTCAAAAAGTACTAGATTGACCATAAATTAAAAAAATAATTACTCATTTGTTGGTGATATAATTAAAAAACTGTCAAAATCCCTAGTTTTTTGAACATTTTTTCTATTTATTAAATTTTGCACGCTTATCAATTATTGTGACCTATACAGCGACAAAGCGTCATTTTTTAGCTTTCGAATGACACCACGCTCAGGTACTCAGGCATGGCTTGAAATTATTTATCGTTTCCCAACCACATCCCACGTTCCAACATTATAATCAACACATAACTTCAACCATCTTGAGTCCCGATTTTGATGTGGAAACTTGGAGTGCAATTTAAAACAAAACGTGCGTGGGGACAACTGCTGACATGATTAAGGACGTACGAGAACATTCCATTACTCTTATCGATCCACCTCGTCACGAGCAATTTGGGAGATTGTACGAGCACGACAAGAGCATGATAGGTAGTAAAAAGTTGTACAAATGAAAGACGGTTCTTGAAATTTTATGATTGACAATAATGTTTACGCTACACTAAACGTCTATTGCTCTAAGCAAAATTAAATGTTGAATTATTGGCAGGTGAAAGCTAAGAAAGGACAAAGAATTTTTACAAAGTAGAACTATATGTCATCAATAACCACATACCGGAATTATCACACACATATTTGCGTTGCGTACTTACATGACTTGAAACTGACATAAAATGTAGTCAGCCTACAGGTAAAAAGTAGGAAATGTGCAATGAATGAGTATTGTTACATCACTCTCATTCCATTCATTTTAGCTAGAATTTCAGTAAAGTTTACTTGAAGAAAAAATTATGGAGTACTGGAAGATTTCCCGATTT
Organism: Entomobrya multifasciata; assembly: GCA_034693345.1. NCBI lineage: Eukaryota > Metazoa > Arthropoda > Collembola > Entomobryomorpha > Entomobryidae > Entomobrya > Entomobrya multifasciata. The sequence goes on from JAQFXM010004970.1 coordinate 5,151, forward strand.
TATTTTTTAACAAGTTTTATTGTTTTCAGCATATCTGCAAGTAAAGTTTTCTCTAACAAACTCATTCCATACGACAATCATTTACAACTTTTTAAGAACTGCCTTATAATATGGAAACAATTTAATTTCAACTCTTTCAAATCCAACTTCATCTCCAATTTCAAAGAAACGTACCCCACATTTTATAGTTTGCATACATCAATATTTTTGGGATCCCCATATCTCCTAAAATTTGCAGAAAACTCTGATCCAGGAAATACAAGTGTTGTAAAGTTGCCCTTAGAATTACCCCAGTACACAAAGTACTCCAGTTGTCATTTACAATTTCACGAGTTCTTCAACGAAAGCTGGTCACCGTTTGTATTACGGCGAGGAGAAAGCGATCCAAATTTTGTGGTTTATTACTCCAGCCAATTAATGAGCAACCCAGAACTTCCAAAATTACTTTCTAATCAACTTTCAAAATTAAATTATTCTGGAGTTCCATTGTATCTTGACTCTATCACCAGAGCACTACACCTATTCTGTGTACAGTGCCAAAACGATAAAAACTTGTTTAGAATGCCTTCAGATCTTCATCACATGACAGATATTTCAATTTACTGGAAAGGGCTTCAAAATAAGTTGAATGGTCTAACCATTCGAATGCCAATCACAGGGGAGAATTTTACTTCCTGCGAGCTGAAATCCAACATTTCCAACCCCTTTCAAGCTAAACACAAAACAGAGTGCTTACTCAAATCCAAACTTAACATTACATTTTCATTTGTTCCTTTCATCAATCTGCAGGCCATAGACATGATTCCAAAATTACTTGTAGGTGAAAGTTTAGCCACGCTTTTGAAACTCGGAAGAAGTTCTTCATTGAAATATGAGTTTTCAGTGCCGAGTGTAGAGCTGGGACAATATGCGTACATTGTGGTGGCGGGTGACACCTCCCAATTAAATCTAAATGCAATGACACAACCATTTCATCAAAGTGTTTGGATCGCTTTGTTTATAACAATGCTCATAATGCCTTTAGTTTTAATGATAACCAATACTGAAAAATTCATACCAAGCCCATTGACACTTAAAAGTTACCAGGATTGGGCTTTCCTTACACTGGCGTCGATCGTGAATCAGTGCAATGATGAAGTTAGCAGATTTTTTAGAACTCGTCAATCTGCAGGATTGTGGATTCTGTGGAATTTCTTTTCCCTGATTGTCATGAATTCTTATGATGGACAATTATACTCATTTTTGGCATCAGAAACGTATCCCCAAGCACCTGATTCGTTGGAAGAACTTGCATCTGCTTCGTTGCCAGTTGTGACGATATCTACACTTGTTATACTTTCAGGAAATGGCACCCAAGAGTTCAAGTCAGCATTACAAATTTTCTTACAGCCAGAAAAATTGCTAGCGCAGCAGCAAGTAGAAAAAAATGTTACAAAAAATAGTGATCTTAAGTTACCAAAATATTATGCCAAACTTGCAGAAAAAATACATTTCATTACAGCGAATGACAAAGGCTTTGTTAACATCACTCGAGATATTATGAACTTTGATAAAGGGCAAGGTAATAAAGGCTATGCTTTCGTGGACACTACTTTTCATGTCAAACTTTTGGATCCCATTTTGGATATGGCAAAAGACAGAATAATCATTAAACGAAAGAACATTAAGAATTTCAACTCTTGTCAAGGTTGGCTGCTCCGTAAATTCTACGCTTTTAGTATAATTGAACAAGTTTTATGGCAAGTTACTGAGGGTGGCTTTCATAACAGTTGGGATGAAAAATTTCTATTGAGTAGTCAACTAAATGTGGCCAGGGACTTAAAAAAAGATCACCAAGCAGATAGTGTTAACATTGTGGGCTATTTGATGGAAAGTGCTAAGGGTGGAGGAGTTCAGAGATCAGGAAATTGGGAAGAGGACCCCAGATCAATGCCAATTGATACAATTAGGGGCGTTTTGAGAATGTGTGTAATTTTACTGGTATGCTCTTTCTTATTTTCGATTGGAGAACAAATTTATTTCCAAAAGTTTCGACAAAAAGATGATGAAAAACGAAAGAAATCTAAAGAATTCATTTAAGTGGATACTTTAAGAAGTTGTACTTTGACCTTTGAGGTAGTAGGTCTAGGTGATGGTTTTTCTCAAAATCAGACTCGCTCCCTTTCAGCTTACTGTAAGCTATAGTGGATAATTAAATATAAAAGTTGATGCTTTAGAACCCAATTGCCATTTCATTTCATGCAATAAAAATAGAACCTACTAGGAATGAATTAATTAAATCAATTTCGCATTTTTAATTACAAGGTTTGTCTTCTACTATGCGAAGTTGAATAAATTAATGTTACCCTTTGTTGATCTCTTAACTTATTTTGGCAAAGGTTTAAGGTGATTCAATAAATTAAGATTATTACGATGTAAGGAAGACATTGATGCATAAAAAAGGATGTGCAATATAGGTCTTTGTTGTAAGTACCACGTGACCACAATGAAACTCGGATGTGCCTGCTGAACATGGACATGTGATCATGTTGCATTGCTTATCTGTTTTATGGTGCCCTTCAAGATCCTTTGTAGAACGAAGGAAGACTGAAACAAAAAATAGGGAAATTATGATACTGATACACTTAAAATAGTGTTTTGTTATTGATAACATTTTAAAGTGTTCTAGACTGTAAAGTGAAGGTGGGCATACAATGTGTTGGCTAGACTCATAATTTAACTATGACGATGATTAAAGCAATGGATGGTTCAGGTTCAGGATGATTGTGAGAAGATCACATGCTCACATTAAACGGCTGGCTACCTTAATGAAAGATCACGTGAAGATGATGTCTTAAATGTGTGAGTAACAAAACAACTTAGGATTAAACTAATTCCTACTCCCTAAGTTAGGGTATAAATAGGCTGGGCGAAGTGATCAAAGGCATCACAGTTCAATCGCTCACTTCTCTCCAAAACAACAGATTTTATCCTCTCTATTTCGCTTTTTTGTTCCGAAAGAATCCAAAACCGATACCATGTTCAAGCTTGTAAGTTTTTTAGAATTAACAATTTATAATCTAATCTTAATATACATTTTGAAGAGAATTTATATTTTTATTTCAATAGGCTTTTGTCGCTCTCTTTGCTCTTTTCGCCGTTGCCTCTGCAGGCATCGGTGTGGGTCTTGGTGCTGTATCACACACGCAAAGAATCCAATCTCACGTTCCCATCGGAGTCGTTGGATTGGGCGTTCCAGTTGTCGGTAAAGGAATCGGAATTGGAGGTCTTGGCGTAGGAGGATTGGGAGTTGGAGGGCTCGGTTTGGGACTTGGAGGTCTTGGCGTTGGCGGGCTCGGCCTTGTTGGCCCACTCGGACTTGGTGGTGTTGGAATCATCGGTTAATTTTAAATGTCAATTGCCATATTACCTAACTAATAGATTATCTAAAAAAATTAATCTTCGGTTAAGCAGTCATAAGTGCATCAAAATTTGAATACCTAGTAATTCCAGAAATGACAATCAGAAATTTAAAAACTGTGATATTAGTAATTTAAGTAGCAATTTAAAATTAAGATTCATAATGGACCTAATCAGCTTTAAAACTCCCAATTCAAACAAAAATGGACTCTTGAACGAATTGTTTTTTCATCATTTTGCACACATATTTTATTATTAGGTATCTCCATCAAAAATATATACATTACACGAACCACTAATAATTGCATAGATTTGTACACTTTGTTTGAAATGCCATTTTAATGACTACATTGTCAAGAACATAGGATCATCTTTTCTTTCTTAAAAAGCCTGCTCCCAAAAGGCTATTGGCAATACCCACCCTTCTCCTCTCCTTGGGTAATGAGTTGGAGTAACAATTTCCCCATTTGGACCTGCAGGTACTGTCTCTGCGACATGTTCAGTTTGTAGTGGCCTTCTTGAATGGCCTGTCCAAGTGGAGTTATTGGATAAGTTGATGGAATTCCAATGTGCCCACTGCCACCAAGCAGACACTGACAGAAAGTTATATTTTTGCTGGAGGACATCCTGCTGTTGCGGTTGTTGGTACTGTTGCTGGTATCTAATGATAAGCCAGATAATCCCAACCCCCCATTAAGAGGCCATTACATTTTGCAATACATTCTTTATGAAATGAAATGAATCTTCATGTGTAATCATGCCTGTTAGCCTGTTGCTTTATATGTTATCGTGTTATGCAATTACATCTATTTTTTTATTTTTGGCTTATCCATCCGTCCTCCTGTATAACAATCATATAAATTGTATAGACTACAATTAAAGCTTCATTTTCAGAAACAATTTCTTTGCCCTCTGTATTTACACTTAAATCTATCCCACCATTACATAAAATAATTGTTTAGCATTTCTAGTAATCTGCATCTACATATTACACAAATTGTAATACATAAACACAATAAAGGCTTATCTTTATTTGGAAAGAGTAGGGACGTTGTGAGGCGAGGCAATAGTCTTTAACTGCATGCTTTTGAGTGAGGCTAATAATGCTGCAACAATAACAGCAGCGCAATAGTGAAAATATAGTAAAATCTTCATTTTTCTAATGTTTATTGAAAAGCATAACTTACATGCCTATTTGTCATAATGGAAATTTATTGTTGAACAAAACTTAAATACAAGCATGTAAACATAAGAAAAAGTTTGAAGTTATAATTAAACTATAAGATGAATAAAATATAATTCACAAATTTACTTTTCCTAAAATGTAAAGAACAATGATATTTTTACAGAGCCAAGATGACAAGCTAATTAAAAATTATTTACAGTTAAAGACTTTTAAAAACCATGGCTTTAGAAAATTGTGATTCATTACGGATATAAATACCAACTAACATATTTTTACATTACAATTTTACGAATTCAGTAACATATATGGCAGTAAACTATTCGTAAATTAGTATTTTAATGTATGTTTGATCATTACTTTTGCTTAAAATGAGTTCTTGATTAATTAGTCATTACACGATATCATTTATTTATGAAGACGCTTCCCAAGATTCCACCAGACCTTCACCCACAGCTTTAAAAATTTGTGAGATGGCATAAATTAGGAAGCTTACACTTCCTACAATAAACATTGTGTTCGAGAAGTATCGAGTATAAGACTTTTTTTCTTTTTTACCAACCTTAAAGCCACATGGACGAGTAAAAATCATGAATATGCTGAGTAAAATTGAATAACAAAAACACCGAAATTTGCGATAACTTGCCCCTTTGCTTTTTAGAAGGCTGATTATATCAGGCTCAAAATTCAGTTTTTCCGCAAACCTTAATGGACTAACGAATCGAAAACTTACAATATCAGCACAACCACTGGTATAAAGAAAGTCTTGTTCCAAAAAGACGCTGTTAACGTTCACTCCATTATTTATCAGAACATCAATTGCTTTATTCCTAAATTCATCATTGCACAGCATAGCATGAGACAAAAGCGTTTTTGTTTTGAATTCGCATCTTTTGTTTAATGGCAATCCATTATCAATAAAAAAATTCAACGCCTTTAGATTATTGAAACAAAGACACAAACACAATAAATTATGCTCAAAAGTTGAAGAAACATCAAATTTTTTGTACGTTTTCATTACGTCATCAAGAACCCTAGTTGTTCGTCTGCCTTCAATTGCAAAAGCCAAAAGAGTAAATGTGAAATATGAATTTATCGAACGGAAACAACCATGCCATACCATCTCGCCAAGAATTTCAATTGTATCTGGGCGAAGTTCCATATATTTTAAGGCAAGATGAAACGGTGTGAATCCACCTTTGTTGGTTTGTCTGAATATTTTAGAGTATTCGCACGAATGTGCCAATGTAACAAGATCGTGAAAGTCATCTGCCGAAAAATATGTTGCTGCAAGATGAGCAATGTTATTACCCTTTCTACTTTTGCTCAACTTAGCCCCATTTTCGACTAAAAATTTAATTAATCGAAAATGAATGTTGTCAACCAAGAGAACATAGTCTTTTCCAGTGTTAAGCGAACCAAATATGTCGGGTTTTGCAACTTCAAGCTGTTTGAGAATATTAATCTTTTCGTCCACCACATTAGTAGCATCAGTAAAGCTATTGTATATGCACTCATGAATTGGAAAGTCCCAAGTTTCAATCTGGTTTTTACTTAATTGAAGTAGAAACGAGACCACTTCATAGTTACCTCGATGTGTTGCCACAGACATTGGTGTCATTCGCCAGTTTTTAAAATCTATATCATGATAACTTTTTGCTTTTGCAATTTGCACAAAATCGCAGGTATACTTTAGCATTGTTACGCTAGAGTATCTACAAGAAACAAGCAGCAAAACTTCCCAGTAATCAACAGACGCCAGATCAAAGTCCGCCCTAAACAGTCTGGAATCAGTTTGTTTAGAACCAAAATGGTTAAAAAATATTTCCCTTTCACTTGTCGGAATTTCGAAAGAGCAATGTTTTGGTAAGGTGTACAAGCACACAACATATGAAAATAAATTTATCAAATTGTTTTCTAAGCAACAATTTAGCAAATCAAACAAAACTGATGTCCTGTAAAAAACTGTAGTTTTAAATGAATCAGCTAAATTTGGTCTGTCCTTTAGATACAAATAGTGTTCTAACATTCCACTTTCAAGGAAATGGGCTATGCTTGAATGCGTGAAACGTTTTGTGCTAAGGGCAAAACCTTTATGATTTTTAGCTTCTGTTGCATCTTGATTTTTTAATACTTCGTGAAACACGAACTGCAACGGAGAACATAGCAATTCGTCTTCTAATTTGCCAGTTTGCAAAAAATGTAACACATACTCTGCCACAAAATAATCGGCAAAGGTTTGATGGACAAATTTCGGATTGCCGTCATATTTTGGTTCTATGATGCACATTTTGTACAAGTGTTCCAACTTAGATTTCGTGTCAGAGAATGAAATGAAGCTTGGAAAAAAAAGTTTTAAGGCTTGTCGAGTATGGCATTTCAAGTTTTCATGGAAATTGCCAGTGCCAGTCTCTTCTAACTGCTTGTTGACATACTTTTTATACATGCTGTGAATCGAATTTACTGTAAATTCTTCTTCAGAAAAATACGCATTTTCTCTTAAAGCGTATTCAGTGCAAATATTAGCTAGTAACTTACATTGAAGTGGAATCCCTGCAAAGTCTCTTTCTGCTTTGGAAACTTTTGATTTAAATGCATCTAAACATTTTATTGCAAGATTATGCAAACCATCTGAGTAAATAATGCCATTTTCAGTCTGCCAATAATTTTCTAGAAAGTTTACTTGATCAACATTTTGAAACGGTACAATACGATATCCAGAAACACCAAATAAATCTTCGAACTCATCTTTTCTGTTTAAGCGGGAAGTAAGCCAAATTCTGATGTTAATAAGTTCTTCTTGAATCAACTGAAGCATTTGTGTACAAAGACCAGTATCCTCTTCATGGAGCTCGTCATATCCATCTAGGAAGAGCTCAATTTTATGGTTTTGGGCATCCAACAAAATGTTTTGTACCTCAGTCTCGAGTTTGCTTTCTCCCGGGGTCGTTATTTTCAATATAAAATCTTTCAGGGAGTTTCTTGTTGCCAAACCTCCGGCCGAAACCAAAAATTGAAGTAAATCAGGCATCCGAACAAAAAGCACGCTGCTGGTTTGATAAGCTTGTTTTACTTTGTTCGCCAAAGAAGCAAGCAGAGTGGACTTTCCAGTGCCGGGAGAGTCGTAGATTAGAATCGGTAAACATCTTGGGGCTTCTAGACACATTTTTAGAAATGAATCTTCCTGACATGTGGTTCTTCTATATTTTTTCAAAAACCTTCTAATCAATGTCGTCGCTTCGTTTCCAGAAGATTTTAAATGCAATAATTTGCCATCAAAATAGCGAATCCAGTATATCGGCTTTTCGGAAATTTTCGCAAGTTTCTCAAAATGATCTGGGGTCTCCAGAATGATGAATTTTGCAGTTAAGATTTGTAGTTGAGAGCTGGACTTGTCCATCAGGATAATTTCTTGGGAAGCTATTTCAGCAATACTTTTTAGTTCGAAGGAAGTAATATCTTGAACCACAAATACTGCATCAAGTTTACTAAAGGCGGTCGTATCTAGCTCGTTGTCAAAGTATAATGACCGTGGGATGTAATATGAAATAATTGGAGGAATTGTCTGTTTTACCAGGGTTATTTGCGATTCGGAAGACAATTTTTTGTACAAGTCCACATTCATCAGACTATTCAAAAGTGCATATACATCGTCATGGCTCATTAATCCACATATTTCGAACAAAGCCAGCTCAATGCCACCAAAAAAAACCTTCTTTTGTAACAAATGTTGGTAGTCGATATCAATACCACTTTTTAGAAAAGGGTTGGATCCAGGACAATGCTCTTCTACACCTTCTAGAAGTTTTAAACATGCTCCCGTCCTCTTACATACAAAAAGTGTTCGTACTAAGTGGTCGTAAGAACCGCTTCTACAGGTAAGCATATCAAGGAAAACACGAGTTTGTTCATGCTTTCCAGTAGATTTTCCAATTGTGATCTAATGTTAAATAGACAAAATGCATACGATGCCCGAATAAGTTAGTGAGGATTAATTAATAATGATTTAGTTTTGTATTGTCAGAAACGCTTACAATTTTATCCACATCTTCATTTGAAAAGATTCCGCCACTTAAAAAATGGCTAAGGAGCAAAGTACTGCATTCAATATTTTCTATTAAGTATGGTAAGTTTTTTGTTATATACGTCCGTTGCCAGTTTTCCATGTTTACTAAGCAAGTTTTTAGGCAATTATAACAGGTAATGAAACAATTTTAGACTATTTTATTTAAGGATATATCAAAGTTGGGCTAAGGACAAATGTAATTTAAGTGATTTCAACCCAGACATCAAGATTTTTGTACAAAAGTTGGAAGCATTGATGTGAAACAAGAGAAATCAGAATTCAACCTAAACCAGTTGAGATCATCATTTAAATTATTTGGAGTTCATCAGCCCTGTAAATACTCTTGACTCTTGACAATGACAAAGTACGTCAATGCAAGTGATTTACAACGGGTGTAAGCAAATAAGTTGTTCATTATAAATTATGTGTTCATCAATTTTCACTTATTGTTTGAAAAACATTCATTCTACCATTAGTGGTTAGTTTCACTGAATTATTAAATCTAGAGTGAGTAAAGGTCACGTTAAATTTGATAGCATTCAATGATAAAATGATAAGTGTCACGTCATATGAATAAGAGTTTGGGAAAATATCCCATATTTATTTTTCGACCGTTAAATTTTGTTTGTGGTTTTTGTGCGCCTGTGTACGTACTAGTGGTAGCCAGCCAGTGAAGTTTATGTCAATCGAAGCGTCAGGAAAAGCTCTATCTTGCATGCAAATTTCAGTTGAGTACGGTAGTTGATACGTTTACAAGCAATCAAAACACACGTAAAAAATTTAACGACCAAAAAACAAATATGGGACATTTTCCCAGACTCATATTCATATATTCAATCACGCAATTAACAATATCATCAAAACTATAAAGTACTATAATCATTTTTTCGGTTAGTTGTAATAGTTGTAATAGATACTTACATGTACTTATAAATTTACAAATTCATATCAATTGCTCTATCCCTATATATATAATGTGTGTTTGTGACTTGTCTCCACAAACTTCGTTGTCATTTTCATTTAAAATGACATCTTATTTCATATAATCATTCAAGTATTACATTTCATGATGGACAAAAAAGTCATGTACAATAGTTCATAGTTCATATAAAATAAGGCAAACATGGGAAACATCTCTAATCTATTTTTATTGTTATCTTAATTATCTATATAAACAGTGATGTCACGTTACGAAAATGCAATTTAGATATGATAATGCACGTAAAAACTTCACGAAGTAGAATTAACGTTCTCAATGGCTAAATAAGGGAAAAGGATGAGATCACTTTTGGGGACGCCGTGATTTTTAACCCAGAAGTGCGCAAGGAGGTGATTGCGATTGTAGGGAGGGGAGAAAGGTAAATAATATTGTGCATGACAACATGACAAGCAGTTTCTCTAACTAGGATAGGTAAGAACGCGGGACTACAACTACTAATACGATAAGCGTATTACAAAGTAAATTTTCACATCTGATATATAATTCTGGAACTACTGGACACACAAAAATACAAACATATTAGCACGAACTATGTTAGCACGCTTACATTTGCAGTCAATTTTTATGTTGCTGGTCTTTGGTATTCTGGGGCATTTGATGGAGAGTGGAAAGGGTGGGGGAGTTGAGCGGTCAGGAAATCGGGAAGAGGACCCTAGAGCAATGCCACTTGGGACCATACGGGGTGTTTTGAGAATATGTATGATTTTTATGTATATTTGGCATGGAATCGACCAAACGGGAGTCTACATGTTGAACTTCCATCTTGTTGTTGATCCAGAAGCTATCTTAATTGACTCCCATAGTGTTGAGGAACGTTAAAACGAGAGGTACCTGGGCTCCGTTGGTAAATGCCTCTTGAGCGTTGGTCAATGCAATTCGCATTTCCACATCATTTGGAAAGTTCATACTGTTAATTTGATCAATAACAGGTTGAATACCATTACGTTTTGTTTTTCTCCACCACCGAGGAAGCGTTGTTTGAGGCTAGAATCAATAAACCCATCAAGCTAGGAGTAGCTAAGTGGCGAAGCAATTTGTAACTAGTTGTGCTCCACAGTTTAACTGTAACCGCTAGTTACAAACCAACACGTGATCTTTGCTAAGCTTACTTATACGAGTCGAATGAT
>JAQFXM010004971.1:0-15924 GCA_034693345.1 Entomobrya multifasciata
AAGCCAAAGAATTGAGCTTTCTGACTATATGAGTCACAAAAATTGTTCGATACGCAAAACTCAACAAATGGAAAAAAAATATTCAAAAAACATGCTTTTTTGGTAGTTTTTGATTTTTATATCCATCAATTGATTTTATATTTTATAAATTTATATACCAACTGATGCTCCTGAACCTTCTCTACAATATCCCGTCAAAAAGCTCGAAATTCGGCAGACGATTATTTGTTGAATAATTCGGACCCGTTGCCGGAATAAAATGATTTCAAGACTCTGTGGACCGCAGAGAAACATTTTACTATTTAAGTTAAGTCAACAAATCCATTCTATAACACAGGCAGTACAATAAGTATTTTCTGTTGCAATGGTAAAGTCACGTCATATGTTGGCTTTGTAGTTGAAGAATGCGTTACCACATGGATATGTATGCATGTGGCAGCAGTTTTTAGACATATAAGCATACGCCTTGCTTATATTTATAAAAGATATGTGTACCTTAAACTGAAATCCCCCATTCTACATACGCCTGCAAGTATTCTAAAGCAGAAAAATTTGCCTGTTAACTCTGAGTTAATCACAAATGTTGAATCCAAAGTTTTTGGTCACGTAGCCTCATACAAACCATTTGGAATTTAATTCCACTCAAGCACAGTGTTCCAAGTGTTCCGTTACAATATTTAGTTTACTTAAGTCTACATTTTCTCGTGGATTGTCCACTTCTCTCCAAGTAATGGTATCTCTACTATATTATCTTGCAAGAATCAGCATTAAAAATAAATGATAGTTTTAAATATTATGTCTGGAATTTTCCCATAAATAACGAGGTTAAGTTTATTTTAAAGTTTAAAGTTCAACCGTAAAAAAACATAAACCCCGATTTCATTAAGAATACAAATTAAGTGCACCAATATTTATTTTAAAGATTTTTTCGCAACCTGCTAAATTTTATCTCTATTAATTCTTACTCAAGCCCAAACTTAATCAAATAAAAATGACTCAAGATTTCGCCAAAGAAAATGAGCGTTTTGAGCACTACCGAAACTGCTCAAAACACCTTGAACAAGTAGGTGACATAAACATAATTGCAACAGAGACTCCATTTAAATGCAGTGTATGCCATCAATTTTTGGCATCAACTACTGCTCTCCAAAATCACATACAAGGACATATCACTGTGAAGCCCTTTCTTTGTGAAAGTTGCGACAAATCATTTACAAAAAAGGGCAGCTTAAAAAGACACCAGGACTTACTATTTAGTTGCCAAGTTTGCCACAATAAGTTTACAGCCAAAAGCAGTCTAACCGAACATATGAGAACTCACAACGGGTTAAAGCCATACGCATGTGAAATTTGCAACAAATCATTTACTCAGCAACGAAGCTTACAAGGGCATGTCAAGGCGGTTCACCAGAAAATCAAGGATCACAAATGTATTTTTTGTTCTATGAAGTTTCCCACAAATGGACAATTAGAAAAACATACCAGAGTACATACTGGTGAAAAGCTCTTCAGCTGTCGTTTCTGCAAGGCTGAATTTTTTAAATCCAGCAACGTGAACAGGCATACTTTCATGATGCACTAGTAAATGAAAGACCAATATTCATTGTTAGTGTCTTTTAAAATTGGCAATTTATAATACAATTTGTACAAGGGAAGCACTTTGATAAACATTTCCACATTATTAACATTAAAATATACCGTAGCTGAAACAGGTGACCGCCCTTCATGTGTATAATTGTTATTAAATCTCTTTTTTAGGCCCAAGTAGTTACTACTAGTTCTTGTAATTCTTTTTCAATTTAGTTTGCACCTGAAATTTTCTTCATTGATCTGAAATAGAATGAATATATATTTATGTTTTATGTAACCTTTGTAAAATTTAATGTTTGCTATGGATTTCTGGTTTGGTGGATTTGTTTAATATTTTACTATTGATAAAAAAATTGTAATTAGAATTTATTTCAACTAGTAATCAATATTAAAATGATATACCTTTGGTTTAACAACCTCATCAGAATTTCCATTTAAATCGTGTTTCCAAATTGTATTGCTTAAATATGTTATAATTTAATGTGAAATAATAATTATTTTCTTTCAGTTTGGCTCAACAAATATTTATTTTGCATGAATTTATTGTAGCGATTCGGTTGTAGGTTATCTTTTTTAATTCTTATTTTAATTATATTCCATGTGCTGTTTCACAAAAACTCAAAAATAATTCAAATTTGAAGTTTCTTACATCCGTTTATTTCATCAAACAGTTATATTTATACAATTGCAATGCAATACTGAGCGTTGTGTTAATTTGTTAGCTTACGTACGTAAGCAGGATTAAATTAGCATAGTAAAGTTGATATGACAAGGTAGTATATAGTAAAATAAATTCATATTTTACCAATTGTTAGGAGAAGCTCGAAGGTTCAAATGCGAATGTAATTAACAATAAGTTCATTATAAAATAATTAAATAAAGTGTTTTACAAATGGTTTGTTTGAATGCAGTATTTGTAATACATCCATAGTACTTATATACATATTTTCGCAAACATCAATCTGATGGAGAGTCCTGGCAAAAAATATTGGGAGGAAGTTAGACATTCGAGATTCAAAACAATTTTATGAAAACAATGATAAAAAATAAATGGCATTGCAAGAACTAATTTAAAAATCAATTTCTTTACCTCATATCATTCACAAAGAGTTGAAGCCAGCAACTATTTAAATATTAGCATCAATAAACTTCTCTTTGACTTAACAATTTTTTTTAAATACACAAAAATTCCTTATGATTTTTTTTCTTGGCGGGAAATTACCATTAAGTTTGTAATTCTCCTAATAATTTGTGTTCTTCATGAATCACCTTTTCATATGTATCATTAGACTTACTTGCCCACATTATTCAAAAACTCAGATGTTTGTTAAAACGTACTTGTTCATTTGTGAGTGGCCATGCGGTTTTCCAAAGTTCTTAATTGTGAAACAGCAGTAAAGCACACCTGACATTTATATGGCTTCTTGCCAGTATGATCTCTCAAATGAGCAGCTAAATTACCTCTGCCAGCAAGTGGTTTGTCACACAAACTTCACTTGTGCTCTCTGATTCCATGATGAACAGCTTTAACATGAATTACTATGAATTGACGTATACAGTTTTCTAAAAATAAATCTTTGAAAACCATTCCATACTGCCATATTTTTTTCAAAAAGTGTTCTATAACATGATAATTTGTTTTTTATTAAATTGATGCTATATATGCGGGAAAAAATTACGTCTGGTTAGCATTTACATTAAAAGTAATGAAAACAATGGAATTCCATTTGTATTTTAAATATTGTCTATATAACATTGTGACAAAGTTAATATTTATTTTTAAAATACGATCAACATCAGGAAGAATATTGCTTGCAAATATGTAATATTCATGGTGGAAATATTTAAGTCTAGTTATATGAAGCAAAAACAAATAAATAGCCATGTGAAATCACAATAAGAAATAATAAAGAAGCCAGCACATTAAAATCGAAGTTAAAAAACATTAAATTGTTTTCGTAATAGCTCTCAGAAAGTTTTTGAATAGTATAATAATATACCTAGTTTTCAAATACTATTTTCTGTTATTTCCTGGCTTTTTCCCAGTACCGACATCGAGCATAAAACTAAGCAGTACTTTTTTATGTCATAATTTATTATCATAAAATATTATTGGAACATAAGGATAAAACTACTCAATTTGCTGTAGTCCAAAAAGTTAATCAAACTTTTCTGAGGAAGGTAAACTAGTTATCATCTATAATGCATTAAAATTACAATTATGTACGTAAAACAAAATTATTTTAACACTTGTTATCACAATACCAAGACCAATGTTCGCCGCCAAAGTAGTTTGTAAGCTCGTATTTTGTTATAGAACAACTAATTAGAACGTTCAAAACTAGTTGAGCTATTTGAACTGGTTAAAAACAAATTGTCTGCAAGATGAGTTTTAATTGCAATTTGGCGCAATCACTTGTTAGTGAATTGATTTATGATGCTTATCCAAGTTTCGTTGCTGGGTAAATCCTTTCATGCATATTTTACAGGAGTATGCCTTTGTCCTACTGTGCACTGCCATGTGTGATTTTTAATTCGGTTTTGGTGATAAATTTCTTGTGACATACTAGGCAGCTATACCGTTTGATGCCATTGTGCCGATCTTCGTGTCGTCGTAGTTCGCTTTTGCTAGCAAAAACCATTGGACAATGCCTACAGCGGTAGGGTTTCTCTCCAGTATGTGCTTGAATGTGGCATTTGAGACCAGTCGCAGATCCCAGAAACCGTTGGCACAAACCGCATTGATATGGTGTTTCTGTTTTATGTGTGTTCAAGTGATTTTTTAAAACATTCCTCCGTGTGAATCCTTGTTGGCAGTAGTTGCATTTAAATTCTTTAATTCCACTATGCACCAACTGATGATTAGCGAGATTTTGTTTTGCAGCGAATGATTTCTGACACACATTGCACTTAAAGGGCTTTTCTCCAGTATGCGAATTTACGTGAACGTTTAAACCTGCATTTTGGGAGAAAAACTCATCACACAAATAGCATGCGTAAATTTTCTCGTTTGTGTGCATACGGTAATGGCGATAAAGAATGCTAACTGTTGGAAATAAGTTGTCACAAAACAAACATTGATGTTTCCCAAGATGAATATTTTTATGTAAGTGTAATCCTTTGCGGCAACTAAAACTTTTGTCACAAGTACCACATTTAAATTTCTTTGAAGACATTTTGATCCAAACCACCTTCGGCAAGTAACAAGTTGAAATGGTTGATAAAATGTCGACCAAATAAAACCGCATTTGATAATCTACAAGTTTTATCTTGAAGAATTACGGGAACTATTTTAACTTTAATAAACTAAGGTCGTTCAGAACCATGATTTTTTGAATGCCAACCTTTAAACTCTTTAATTATAACATCAAGTAGTCAATAACTGTTGTACTGCAATAAGGTACTTGGGATTCAACAAAAATCCTTAATTTTTTAACAAACCTCTGGTAGATTGGCAATGTACCACGAATTAATACCAGTTGTTCTGATTGTTGTTTTGTGATTGAACCCTTGCTTGTAGTATAAACTTAATTGCTGTGTCGATAAAAAAATAAGAGTAAAATTACAACTTCAACATTACAAAAGTCTTCCCTTCATCTGACATTGTCGATGGATAAATTAAAGTCAAAGAGCTAATCATCGCCTGTATGCTCGTATATCTCTGAAACGGTGAAGCATTATTTTTAGTGTTTCGTATGCTCACAAAGTCTTTTATTTATATGCAATCCTTTGGACGAACTTACTGAGAACACTGGGTAACCAGTAGAAATATTTATACATACGTATACAAGGAGACCCAGCATTCAAGTCAACGTGTTTATCTTTCTCGTGAAGTCGAAGCAACGGCTTATTATTCGAAATAGATTTTTGGACAATTTCACGACCAATTTCCGTTACATACTGCATACAGCTACCAAGAACCACAATGCGACGCATGCAAGTTAACACTTATGTGCAGATAGACACGTATGCATAAATATCTTCACAATGAAGATATGTATTAATTGTGCTTAGGTATGTGCTCTGGTAAAACGTATGAAAGTCTAACATGCAGTAAAGACGGATATGTGTGTGTCTTTAACTTTGGTTTATGCATGTTTTAAAATCATTTTATAGGCGGCAGATAGTTCACGTACGCATATTTACAAAACATCAAATAAACATTACTTAACATAAAATTTTATTTGACAGAAGACGCTATTTATGTTGTAGGATTTTTTCTTCAAGAAAGCCCTAAAATATCCCCATGCGTAAATGTATTCAGGAGTACCCACCAAACTCAGTTAGGTCTTAGGACAGTTATTTTTCTTTGCAATACTTCAGTGAAACGAATGATATACTTTTAAAAAACATAAGTGGGTGTTGGGTTTAAAGTGAAGTTATTTTGGAAAGTTTTTTTCACCAAAGCAAAACACTTATCTCATGTTGTTCAAAAATTTGGCGTATCTATGACCATAAAAGGATTTTAAATGTAGTCTGAGACACAAATACTTTCTATATCAAAGATTACAGCCAACATTTGTTCCCTTCAATGCCATAACAAAATTAAACAACCACTGAGAATTATATTTTACATTAATTAATAATAATAATAATAATTCTTTATTGTCATAAGAGGTTTCCACAAACAAAGGTGGTATGTTGTACCGCAGACATAAGAAGGAAAACTTTTTTACATTCATGTTTTACATTCATATTTTACATAGGTCATTAAAGATTAAAATAAGTCAAAGTTTTTTTTTTTTATCAAGTTAATATTATGTTTAAAATAACAGTAGTGTTTATAATATTTTTTAAAAGAAAAATTATTGAGAATACATTCTAATAACATTATCAATACACGAAAGAATATCGTCGTAGTTTTCATTATCATAGTATACTACCTCATCAATCTGTTTAGTAAGGAAAAACGAGTAACAGTTTGTCTTAAATGAATTGATAGAGTCTATTGAATTCTGAACACTGGATGGTAGTTGGTTCCAAAGATTAACCGCATTGTATTTAAAACTCGATTTTCCCCACTGGCTCATGTGATTATGTTTGGGTGTAGAGTACGATTGACTTCTTGTTCTTTGTGTTTCTGTGTATGTAAAGTCAAGATAATTGTAAAAATAGTCATTTTCATCAGATACCAATATTTTGTGCATGAACATAAGTATATTATAGAAGTATGTATATTTTGTAAAAAGAAGTTCAAGGTTCAGACAAATATCATTAGTTATAGAGTCGTATTTCTTTCTGTTTAAAATGAAACGAGCAACATTTTTTAGAAGTTTATCAAGTGCAATGGAAGATTTTTTAAGGTCTTTGCTAAGCCAAACTATACATGCGTATCCAATAATCGAAATAATATAAGCATTTACTAAGATTTGTTTGTGACATGGATCCATAGTGTACTTAAATGTATACAAGCGTGATAAACTAGCATAACATTTTTTAACGACATAATTTACATGAACATTCCAACTTAAGGTTTCATCAATGTGAACCCCAAGTATTTTCATTGAGTCTACACGAGTTAAATAATCTTGCCCTATTTTAACTTTGACATTGCTAAGCTTTTTAATTTGACTTGGTTTACCAATTACCATAAATTTTGTTTTGTTTAGATTAAGTTTAATACTATTTCCATTAAGCCAATTCATGACGCTGTTGAGATCAGCCTCTAAACGTTCAACAATACTATCAATATCTTTGGGTTTACCAAATATAGTAATATTTGAGTCGTCGGCGAACATGTATATGTTACTGTTTTTTACAGTTAATGGAAGATCATTTATCATTAAACTAAAAAATAAACTCGAAACTGAACTTCCTTGTATTACACAGCACTCAGTTACTTTAGTTTTCGACCTGCTATTTTTACAAAATTTTGTTTGACATTCTACAAATTGCCTACGTTCACTTAATAAAGATTCAATTACAGGTTGTTTTAGGCCATACCATGATAGTTTATGGAAAAGAATATTTCTGTCTACTGTATCAAATGCCTTTTGGAAATCCAGAGAGACAAGAATGCATACATTATCAGAGTCAATTTCGGTGTAAATGCTGTCAGTCAATGCTACTAGTGCATGTGTGGTACTTAAATTTTTACGAAAACCAAATTGGTATTTGCTTAATATATGGTTATCATTTACATGTTTGAGTAGTTGAGATAGAAGACACTTTTCAAACAATTTAATTATAACTGATTGTATGCCTATTGGACGAGTATCATTAGGTGACAGAGGTTGTTCAATTTTTGGTACTGGTACTATACGAGAAACTTTAGGCTCGTTTGGTATGTTACCAGATTCTATAAAATAGTTGAATAGAGAACATAGAGCATTACAAAAGTATTCAGAGTTCATACACATATTAATCATAAAAGCGCTTATACCAATAGGATCGATTGACTTAGAAAGTGGATTTTTAGTTTTAGACCATGCATATTTTATGTTACTGCAAGTGATAGCTCTAAGGATAAGGCTTTCTGATGGTGAATAAAGGTTAGGAGGTTGAGAAGGAATGATGGGTGGTGATTTTTTCTTGCTTATGTCAATGTAGAAGTCATTGATCTCGTCAGGGGATAAATTGGAAGATAACTTATTATGCTGCTTAGTCGAATAAGAGTTCAAGAACCCTTTCCAGAAACCGTTTTCTTCAATGCATTTTTTCAAATGGATTCGATTGTCACACCTTATTGCACATTTAATGCGTTTTTTCAAAATCTTAAGATCTGAAATTGTAGTGCATGATGGTGCACGCTTGTGCTTTTTGTATGCAGTTTTTTTCGCTTTAATAAGCTTTTTCGTGGATTCGGAGATGTATACGGTTTTTTTGTTTAGCAGGATCTTTTTTGAGTAAACTGGAGCATGACCATTAAAGCAAGCATATAAATTATTTATAAATATGTCAAAATTGGGATGGGTGGTGAAAGGAAAGCTATTTTGAAGGTCAGCATAAAATAATGTAAGGTTGATATTTTGAAAATTACGATATTGTTGAAGCCTATATTCGTTTTTTACTTTGTTGTATTGAAAACCTATTTCAGTTACAAAATGATCGGCAAGATTTACATCGAACACTTTTACTTTACATTCTTGGATATGATTAGTGAAAATTAAATCAAGTATATTATTACCTCGTGTAGGAGTATTTATTATTTGTTTGATGGAGAAGTTTTTAGCTACTCTCAATAACGGTTTTATGTATTGATTTTTTAAATTAAAATCTCCTAGTATATAGAAGGGCTTTGTTGTTAATTTAAGTGAATTGAAAAGTTGTGTAAGAAATTCATTATCATTGTCTAAAACCTCGTTTCGATAATTTGGATGTCTATATATAACGCATGCTATAAATGATTTTAAAAAACCATCTTGAAATTGTACAACTTGATATTCAATATTGTCACATAAAGGTAAATTTAAGTCAATGGTTTTGGATTTTAAATTGTTTTTAAAAAATATAGCCGTACCTCTTTTGCCTTTTCTTAAAATGTCATTCCTGAGTAGAGTATAATTTTTAATTGGTAAAATATCATGTTTTGGTTTTAGTAGACTTTCAGTTATGCATAAAATATTATAGTCATGGGTAATTAGAAGATTTTGAATTTGTGTGAATTTGTTTCTTACTGATTGAATATTAACGTGGGCTATTTTGAAGTAGTTTGTGGTAGATCTGCTTGGCTTAGAAAGTTGAATGTTCCCCCGGAGTTCAGGTTGTCTGTCTTCCGGAACTTTATAGTTGAACTTCTTAGATTGGTTGAATTTATGTAATTTGGATCGGGGAAGCCTCGTTTTGTGCCTCTTCCGTTTTTTGAAGCCGAAGTAGAGTTTGATGACAGTTGCACTGAAGAGTCGGTGGATGGTGTAATGGGTTGTAGCGAGCCTTGGATAACGGAGAATTCCCCATTTTCGGACCATATTTCACGTTTTCTGTAGTTGATGGAGTTTTTGACACCGCTATTTGTCAACTCAATACTTTTTTTAATTAGTACTGCATGGTCACGACGGATGTTAAAAGGGGTATCTGGGGTGATGATACATTCATCTGTAAGATTTTTTCTTGCCTCGTAGACATTATCACGTTCCTGGAGTAAACGAAAAATTACTCTGACTGGTCTTGCACTGTTTTCGGTATATTCACCAAGTCTGTATGTAATATCCGGTTTAATATTTTCCTCAGTAATAGAAGTTATCAGTTCGCAAACTAATGAGTAAAGAATGGTTTGATTTTCGTTTTTTGAGTCAGGAACTCCTTTTATAATAAGATTTTTGCCTCGAAGTTCTCTCTCAAGTTGGTCAATTCTACGTTCCTGATTTAGGTTCGTTTTTTGAAGTTCCGAGTATTTTGTTTCCAGTTCAGCAAATTTAGCTTCATTTAATATTACTGTTTCCCGAATGAGGTTGTCGAGGGCCTCGACTTGTGGAAGATTGTTGAGCTTGTTGTCGAGCCAACTTTTTAGTTCGTCGATAGGATTTGAAGAAGTTGTGGGGTTTTTCGGTGGATTTGGATTTCCAGAAACTGTCAAAATTGGTGCAGGAGTAGAAGTAGTTTCCATAGGTGTATTTGAATCTCGAAAGGTAGGCATGATGTATTGTAAATTGAAAGAAATTCTACTAGCTTTGTGTAACTTTTTTTGTGTATATGTTAAGTATGTGATTGAGATATATTAAAAGCAAGTGACTAGCTTCGGAAGAGAATGGATGCTTCTTGCTTGACAGTCAATGAGAGAATATGCTAAATGGCATTAAACTAAACCAGCATGGCGTCAAAGTCCTTTCAGTGCACCACTTGTGAAAAAGTTTTTGGTGCAAAGCTGAATTTGCGATTGCATACAAAAATCCATTTCGGCACTCGCCAGTGTATATTTTGTGACAAAATGTGTGCCGACGTTCGCAGGCTTTACCACCACTATTTGAGTCACATCAACG
Source organism: Entomobrya multifasciata (assembly GCA_034693345.1). Taxonomy (NCBI): domain Eukaryota; kingdom Metazoa; phylum Arthropoda; class Collembola; order Entomobryomorpha; family Entomobryidae; genus Entomobrya; species Entomobrya multifasciata. The sequence continues at coordinate 10,509 of JAQFXM010004971.1, forward strand.
AAAAACCTCATTTTTGTGATTCATGTGAACGCTCATTCGCATCAGTTGCCAACTTGAAAATTCACAAAAGGGTACACACAGGTGAAAAATCGTTTCCCTGTAGAGTTTGCCAAAAAACATTTTCTCAAAGTGGACACGTCAAATTACATATGTTGCGCCACACTGGAGTCAAAAACTTCAAATGCGATCTGTGTGAGAAAACATTTTTGTATAAATACTACTTGACAAAACATATGACTTCTCACAAATCAGAAACACCTTTCCGATGTAGTTTATGCCAGCGATTTTTGACTTCCGCATCTGCTTTAAAAAGCCACATCCTAGGGCATACGGGAGAAAAACCACATCGATGCAAAAGTTGCAACAAATCATTCGCACGGAAAGGTCACTTACGAAGACATGAAATTTCACACAATGAAGCTACTGATATGCTGTACGGTTGTCCAATATGTGACAAGAAGTTTGCGGAGAAAAGTAGTCTAAACCGGCACATACAAATTCATAGCGGTCTAAAGCCTTATCATTGTGACATTTGTGCAAAATCGTTTACCGCACTACAGAGTTTAAACAGACATGTGAAATTTGTACATGATAGAACCAAGGAACACCCATGCAACTTGTGTGGGCTACACTTTGCTGCAAAACATGACTTAGCAAAACATGTGCGAGTTCACACAGGTGAAAGGCCATTTAAGTGCCAGATATGCTCGAGCGTTTTTACGCAATCCAGTAGCCTGTGTAGGCACATAGCAAAAGTTCACAAGTTAACGCTTAGGTAAATCTACCACATGATTATATTTAACTTGACAATACATATTTTCAGTATCAACGTGACCTCGCATCAAGTTAAAAATGATTTGAAGACAGATGTTTAAATTTTTTACAATTCATATTTAAAGTGCAGAAATACTCACTTGAAGTACAAATGGACCTTACAAATACTTCAATTATTCAGTAGAATTCTTTTGTGGGCATAAACGTTAATTAGTGCAAATTTAATTTTTATTGACTCGTGTCCGAAAAAAGTAAAAAATCAGAGGTCTTCCACGGAAAACCCAAGTTTTTAAAAATTAAATTGAATCTTAAAACATATTTTTTTGTTTGAAACCAGAAAGTTTATTAAGCAGGAAATGAAGATAAAACTAGCAAAAATCGATTTTCTTAACTTTTTTATTTTTTTATAACCTTAAACGTCCTAATAAATCAAATTTGCTACTTAATATATTAAAATGGTTAATCAAATGCCAATAACTGTACATTTTGTCGACTGGATGCAAAAGTCGTTTAATGTGATCCAGATTATATCCTTGAAAATTTGTTTATGAGTGTTTGTTGATCTTGTGTAGCAATAATTTGTAATTGTTTTTATATTTTAGGAACTATTTTATTTGATCTACTGTAAGGTTGGTTGACCTGATATTTAAGTTGCAATACATGCATGTCCATTCAACTTGTAATGTTGCTAACAATATAATCTTGAAAAGGGAGATAATAAAATAATTACGACGATTGCCATAAATTCATTTAACAGCAGATATACTGTTCACTTCATGATTATGAAATCGACTTCATTATTGGTCACGCATTCCAAGTTTATAGAGACATCGGCATACATCGTGTTCAATCTAACATCGTGTACTAAGCAAAAATCATGCCTTGCTGCACAAGTACTGCTAAATATTGGTGTCACACAAGCTTGTCGTTATTTCTGAAAGCATATTTCATGTCCAAACTACTCAAGGTAAATTTAATATTGAAAGTGAAGCATTATTTTTAGACGCATTTGAGAGCTACTAGTTTTTGATAAACTTATGGCGCTTGTTTGGGCGTTAAGTGCAACTTCATGTATCCAGCATAAATGACTGGCAAATAATTAATATGTTTTTAAATATATATTCAACACATTAAATTCTGTTTTTCTTAAAACTGATATTTTATCGTATAAATCATCTCCATCATTTTGGATTCAATGCTTCAAAGGTATGAACACTTCTTCAGGAAAATTTTGATACTGAAACGTAAATAAGAATTTAATGAACGTAAAAAGGAAAATTCATATTTTGATTCCTAAAACGGACAAATTGATAGATTTATAAAACATTTAAAAAAAACTTTTCTAAAATTAAGTTACACTTTAGCATTACAACAACCACAATGTAAAATGTTCATTAAGAATACTGAAAACATTGATCTATTACTAAATAATATTACACTTACACAATAGGTAAATAAAATATTGCATTCACCTTCGAGTTGAGCCAAAGTACACAATGGAAGCGTTTGGCAAAACAATTTAACCACCAAATATCCCAAACAAATAAAATTGAAATGGGTACTTGTAAAGTTAAACTATAATATTATATTGTTTAAATCTCAAATATACTCCAATTCATTATTTTGCAAATCATGAGAACGCATGCAAATACTCTCGCGTGTGTTTTTTTGTCATTACGAATGTCAACATTTTTTAGATTATTTTCTTCATAAATTAAATGCATTGTTTTTGATGTTATGTGTACAGTTATAGCTACTAACTAAAAGAAGCATCCAAATTACTATAAAATCTATATATTGATTATAGTTTGATGAAACCCACATTTTCTTCGACTATCGAGAGAACTTTATTTTAAATTTTAGACTTACTACAGCTCCATTGTGAACCCTGTTAATAAGCCGGTTCAAGTGACCTAAGCGTGCAAAGTCATTAAAGCATATTTGACATTTGAAAGGTTTCTCGCCAGTATGAATTATTAAATGTGCCATTATATCACCCCTGGTAGCAAACATTTTGTCACACATCACACTTGTTTTTCTTAATACCATGATGAGCTGTCTTAATATGCTGCAGCATGTATCCTTTATAGGTAAACGATTTGTTGCACAAGTCACATTTGTGAGGTTTTAAAACACGGTGAACTGAAATGTGCTGGCTTAAACCGAGTTTGCTTGTGAATTTTTTGTCACATATTTCACAAGCAAACCGTTTATTGTCAAAGTGTGCACCTTCATGCCTTTTGAGGTTATTTTTTGTCGCGAACTCCATTTGACAAATTCTGCGTGTGTACGGTTTCTCGCCAGTGTGTAATAGAATGTGTGTTTTCAGTGCTTCGGCGGATGCCAGAAACCGATAACATAAACTACATTTAAATCTGTTTCTGTTTTATGTGTGTTTAAATGACTTATCAAGCAAGGTTTGCGAAATTTTTTTTGGCAATAAGCACATTTGAAGTTTTTAGTTCCGTTATGCAGCAACGCATGCGATTTCAAAGTAAACCTGTGCGCAAACGATTTTTGGTAATTTTCGCATGAATAAGTTTCTTTGCCTGAATGAGAATTTAAATGTTTGTTCAAATTGCTGTTTATGGAAAACATGTTCTCACATAGGACACAAAAATATGGCCTTTCATTAATATGTGCACGTAAATGGTCAGAACGATGGTAGTTACGTCGTCGACGCACATAAGCATGCACTTGTTAACGTTTCATTGACGATTTCTCACCAATATTACATTTCAAAATCTCCTGATTCATCTCGACGGTCTACAAGTCAAAAGTGTTTGTAAAATATCTTCATAAAACTTCGAACAAATCGCAATAAGATTTTTCTCTCTTTTGAAGGTTAATCAAAGTTATTTGTTACTTAGCCGCACATATATTTACACTTCTATTAAGTATTGCTGATTAAGGCTGCATACTTTTAGTTAATCTAATTAAGTTTCTAAAAAGATCCCAAATATTTAGTGAAAGGTCTTCAATAACAAAATTATATGATAACTTGAGTACCAGGTTCTTTCGACGAAAATACAACACTACTTGCAACAGTTTTCTTAAAGAATTGTAGTGTTAATTATCTTTGAAGCAGTTTGTCCTTGAATTTTTGAGTATGTCAAGTTCAAGTTTACCTGTGAAGTTTACGTGTGTTGTTGTCGATGAGAAAAAACACCTTTGTCACGTGCATGTATGTATAATTTATTTTTTTACCAAGTTTTTATGAAAACTACGTAGCTCATGCATATGCACGCACGAAATATGTGTTCATACACATAGCTTTTATGGGGGTTTAAGGTTTGCATGCATTTTAAGGAAAATAGGTTGACTACAATTACTTGGCTACTAGCAGGCGATTACACCGAAGGCTGCGTTCTATCAGGTTGTATCTCATATTTTTGTACGAAATATCTCAATATTTATAGTTCGGTTCGTTTGCGAAGGTAGTAAGAAGGGTGTTATACCCATGTAACTGTAATTCATATAAATGTGTTATTTTACACAAACAATCGAAACTCAATAAAATATGTTCGCTAAAATAGTTCGTGCATAATTGCAGAAATGAACGTAAGATTCTAAACTTTTTTTTGGAAAGGAATTCATTTTGACCTTGCGCAGTGAACATTTTTGTAGCTTGTTTTTATGTGTACAGGCTGCACTGCATTTTAAAGCTTTCAAGGTACCAAATACACACCGCGTACTTTAAAACAGGTATGCAATGATAATGCTTAGATAGAGGAAATATTGTAAATGGGTGCAGTTAACCTATTTTGGGCATAACGTACAAAAGGTTTAATCAAAACGTATGTATGAATTTGCTTATGGCATTGCAAAATTTGCTTTCCAATAAGTATGTTTAGATATACTGATTTTGTTCACTAAATTGCTGGAAAGTTACCACCACTATTTACATATAGTACAAGATATATGCCACATGCACAACTAATATTTCATACAGTAAGGTAACAAGGATCAATTTGCTGTACAATGTTCACCTGCAAGTTATACCTAAATTTGGTGAAGCAGCATCAGTATGTTCGTAGAATTATTGGAATGTACGTAGCTTAATACATAGCAAAGCAGTCGAGGATCATAAAGTTTTAATACTGGCACGACTAGCATGCAGGTTTTCACGTAGCCAAATAAAGCGTTGGATAAATTTCGAAGGAAGGATATTTAAAACCAATAATATCACTTCATCTAAACAAAAAGGTCTTCATCCACCTATGAGATAATTTTGTTTGAACGGAAAAAAAGTTAATACTACATCCTTACATCGATACGTGAGTATAATTTAAATAAAAACTTTGTTTCAGATTGTGTTTCTGCTTGCTGCTGTAATTAAACAATAGACATTCTGGATAAATACAGATTTGGTAACCTAGAGTTTCCTTATGCAACAAGTTTTCTAAAATAATTTGCGAACATCAGGTGAAATTTTAAAAGTTCTAAGATGACTCCAGAGGATAATAAGTGTAGTATTTGTGGAAAAGTTTTCATTTCCTACTATAAACTTCAGGCTCACGCCAATATACATCTTGGAATTTACGCATGCATATTTTGCAACAAAACGTTTAGTAGCAATGCCCTACTTTTTACCCATTACCGAACGCATACTCAAGAAAAACCGTACAGTTGTAATTTATGT
>JAQFXM010004972.1:0-15923 GCA_034693345.1 Entomobrya multifasciata
GAAATTCACACCCTGAAAAATTGGTTAAGTTCATAAAATTTTGTAATTAAAACGACATTTCTTACAGAAATCTACCATGTCTAGTTTTATATGTTCCTTTACTAGCTTGGATTCTGTAATTTTGGTTCAAAATTTCAGCTAAAAATAGTAAATGCCACTATTTTGTCCAAAATTCATAAAAAATAGTTAGAAATCTTATCAGTATAAAGTGTCTTATCTATGGTCAATGGTCAAACTTGGCCTATGGGAGTCCTAAAACAATTGAATACTTGAAAAAGAGAGCTGATAAATTATATAGAATGTTTAGCTTTACTCCCTACATATTATTGGATAATTTCTAAAAAACAATTTGCTGTGCAAAATCTATACTACATTAACATCAGTTATGTCGTCAACAATCACTGTTTTGTTCAAAATAGTGGTTTTCTATGCCAAAATGCTGATTTGTGGATATTGTACAGTTTTAGTATATCATTAAACAAAGTAACTCATTGTATTAGCATTATTGGAGTTATATCCCCCCTTTCAAATCATTTTTTGGCCTCCATGTACTCATTCACTCATTGAGGCTTCATTTAATTATTCGAGTTCCGGGTCAACTAGGGAGTCCATAAATAAGGAATAATACAAAGATTAAAAGTCAAAAGGCAACTCTATGGCGTGGTACCGGCGTTTGAAGCCCATGTTATTTAAAAGGGGTTGTATCTGCGAAGCTTATAGCCAATGCCTAAATATAAGACTTTTGAATCTTTAGTTATTAGAATTTTTGCAAGAAAGGTTCATTTTAAATATGTATTTTGCAGTTCGAAAAAATCTCCGATTCAATGTATGGGAAATTCGTTCTAGAAATACACTGGAATTAGGTAAATATGCCCGAGAACTGCGATTGAATGCAGTGTTTGGATAAATATGTCAATATATGCATGTGTAAATGTCGTTTTTAGCTTAAATAGCATATTTCGTAAAAACACGTTTTGTAAAATTGGGGTATTTTGAATTTACCCTTTCACACCCTGGAAAATGGACCCAGCGGCGCCCCTGAGTGCACGTAGGCATACGTTTTTTTGGGACAAAATCATGAATCATGACTCACTACTCGCTAGGATATCCAGTGCCGATGCTAATTTTTTTTGGCAATCATAATCATCATGCAGCATAGTTAGTAAAATTGCAACGAGTCAAAAAATGGCTTCCGTCAACAATTATGGTAAACAAACTTGACCACGTGAGTGTAGTAAATATTTTTGTGTGTACGAAATATTTTGGTGCAAAATGAGTGGCGTACAGTGTACTAAACTTGCAGTAACTGATGCAGCGAACCTAGTATGCACACATCTTGTCACAATCATCCTTACTTGTACGATCAAGCTAAATTACCAGCCAAGGTAGACTGGATGGTTAATTTTTCTACATGCTTTGATCACGTGGACATGAAAGGTTTAAATGCGATTATGTATTACACGTATCTTTGTGTCGGTGATTCTTTTTTATAGATTCTTGAGATCGGGTTAAAGTTCGTGGATATCAGGTTGATTAAATGGGGAAGTGGGTTGGTGGCGGAAATGTTTTTTTTTGATGTAGGTTGTTTGGATAATTCCATTGGGGACGTGGTGATTGGATTGGGTTGATTTATGATTGTCACAAATAAAAATACCTGCTTGCACATGACACTGTAAATTGCGTATTTTATTTAACATCTGAACCATGGAGTAATTTATTTATGTAATACTAAAGTAGGTTTTAGTACAAAGCTAACCGCTAGATTTCATTACATATAAACATGATAATTAAAATAGTGTAAATCACCGTAAATTAATCTGTAAAATTAATTGCACGCATGGTAGTTAGAACTGTCATAGAAACTAACCCTTAAACTTTAATCACTACCCTTCCGTGTGAGAACTCAGTGTCTCCTGTTTCTCCCACCACTACTTCCATTTTTCTTTAGTCCCTCCAAAACAGAAGGTGGAACGCTGGTCATTGAACGGTTTGGTCCGTTCACTATCTTTTCAAAAATCGCCCTTGCTTTAGCAACTGCCTCGGAATGGTTGTAGCTGAGTATAGTAGCGTCATCATCGTCACAACCCTGATTACCTTGGTCACAATCCCCCCGTCCGTGTTCCCTCTTATCCTTAACGTGACCCTTCTCATGGTCGTGTAACACCCTCCCCCTACCCACAAACATACACCCTTCATAGTAGTACCGACAAGAAAACTCTGTATCCTCAATCAAATCTGTCTGAATAAAGTCGTGCGTGACGATGGGTGCGTTGCAGAACGTCACCCTGTCAAAATTTGTCATACTCGGTTCAATGTCGAGTTCATCCATATCTGTGGAGTCGGAGTCACTGGATGGCTGAGTTTCGTACATGCACGTATTGAAATCCTGAACACATTCCCTGCACACTGGATGCCCTTTTTTGCAGAGGTACACTGCTTTTTGGATTGGGTCGGTGTTGTGGAGCTTCTTGTAGTGGCCCTTTCGTGGGAATGGGATTTCGTTGCAGATCGAACAGGTGAAGTAAGGTGTGATGGCTGAGGTGGGTGGGAGTTGTGTTATGCAGTTTTTTGGGGAGTTGCTGTAATATCAGGAGGGATTGTGGAAATTAACATAATTGTGTAACATAATTTAGTAAAATGCTAGTTTCAAAATAATTGTACTACAACTTACCTCAAATTCATGAGCCGTTGACTCTTTAGAATCGCATCCCTCACTTCTTTCTTAACCAAAGTACTGTCGTTATAGACTTCAGGGTGATCCAACAAGCACCAGTGAGGATTGATTGGTGGGTTGACGATTGTAGGTTTTTCGGGATTGTCTCTGGATGACATTGTAATTACGGGTGCTTCAGAAACAATTAGTTTGAGAACGAGAGATTTCAAATATCTAGAGACAAAATTATACGTCTACTTGATTTCTCTCAACAGGATGCAATTCACAATTTTTTGTTCGGTATGGGTTTCTTGTTGGATGGTGTTTTCATTGTGTGGAGTATGGACAGTTATGAATGTAAATGATGGATGCAAATGAGTGACCTCATTTGTAACCGCTGGTTTTATAGGTTATATGTTACTGGTCAGCAGTCCTTGAAGCTCTTTGTTACCACCGCAACGTGAAATATTGCTTGTTCTCAGTATTGATGAATGTTTGGGAGTTTGGTTATGAAATAAAGGAAATTCATTTTTTTAAAGCAAATGGATGCGTTTACCATTTGCAATGTTAGGGAAGTTGGCAAGTTCAAGTGTGGAGGACAATGACCTTTTCAAAATTTTAAAGTAGAGTGATCAGTGAAGAGTTTTAAAACATGATGTGACATACAAGAGGTGGGCAGAGTTTGTTTGTTGGCGAAAAATTCATCAAAATCATGTTATCAAATTTGTATTGATGCTCAAGGGTTATAGCGTAGTGTACATCAAGTTTGACCTGTAGCAGTTGGGTTGTGTTGTGATGAAAAATGTTGCATTTCCTAACTTTCATGGATAAAATCGTATCGCAAAAAAGTAGATTTTCCATTTACATACGTACGAAAAACTAGATAAATGAGTAATAATGTGCAACAAAATAATATTTAAAAAATTATGATGGGGTTTAATTCGAAATTTGATTTGTGCATTGGATTTTTGTGTAGTATACACGACGGTAAAATGCATTATGTTGAACTTCTAGTTGACACATTTAACAGATAACATGGTTGTTGGCTGTCGTAACTGTAACTGTTCAAATATTACTAGATTATTACTGGATATTCAGTTAAAACTTGAAACCGTTAATTTTCAGATTATAGTGACTTTTCAAAAGTTGACTAGTAGATTTAGGTTGATTTTTCAATTTTGTATTGAGAAATGAGTGGGATGATTTCAGGTTGTACAATTAATTTTGATCAGTTATAAACTAGTTGGCAAGATTACGAGCATTTTCGTGAAATCCCGTTCTAATTGTTCGTTTAAACAGTCCAAAAAATTAAAATTGAATATCTCGAAGGCATGAGTTTTTGGAACGTTTTTCAAAGGAATCAAAATCATGATTCTGCTTGCTCACAGGATACATGTATGATAACCACGCCGTCATTATGAAAAAAATCCGAAACATATGAGTATGCAACTTGAAGGTTAATAGCATTAAACATGTCTGAAAGTTGGGTACAACTCAAAAGTAATTGAAAAATACAAAAATGCCCGTATTTAAGTATTTGAGTTACACGTATTTAAATACACGCATATGACATGCCATATAATAGTTTGTAATGTAAGTGTATGACTATGCAGTAAAGAGTATTAAAACACGGTATTAACGTATAGCAACGGAGTTTGTTTCCTTGCGAAAATTCATGATCCAAATTCATGTGTTGTGTGACAATTTCAAGTGATGCTATAATGGATTATATTATATATTTAACGTATTGTCAGGTTTGACCTATTGTACTTAAAATGCCAGCCAAAAATGACAGTTGGGTTGTGATGAAAAGGATTGCGTTTTCTAACCATCACCAAGAACAAAATCGAATTTTCCTAGATTTTTCATTTAAGTGTACGAGTAATTAGAAAAAATGAGTAAAATCATACTGTATAAGAAAACGGGAATTCAAAAATTCGAAAATCTGTTCGTACATTCGATTTGTGTGATAAACACGACGAAAAAATGTATAAATGAGCAAAATGCATTCGAAATTCGAATGGCAGATGCCGATTCTCCATATCACTTTCAACAATCGTACATCGTATAAGAACGAAAACTTGAAGAGAGACAAGCTTTTCCAATAATAGAGTTAAAATCATATTTCAATTTAGTGAGCTTCAAAAGTTGATTAGTAGATTTAGGTTAATTGTACTGAAAAGTAAGCGAGATGATCTCAGGTTTTGAAAGTTTTTGTGATTGGACTTGAATCATGATTCTACTTCTGGCTAACCAAGACACGAAGACATTTCCAAACCGTGGAATAATAGATCTGTAGATATAGTAGCTATATCATAACATAAAATCGTATAAAACTCCAAAACGAATAAAAAAACTGCAATTGTACTAAAATGCAAGCCAAAACTGAGAGTTGCCTTGTGGTGAAAAGGATTATATTTCCTAACTTTCAGCATGAACAAAATCGAATCGCGCATTTTCCTAGATTTTCTATTTACGTATGAACGAGTAATTAGAGTAAAAGCATACTGTATTAGAAAACTTGAATTAATTTTTTTTGAAATTCTGTTCGTACATTAGATTTGTGTGATAAACACGACGTCAAAATGTATAAATGAGCAACTATAGGTCCATTTGAACGACAGATGTGGAGTTTCCTTATGAGACCGATAAGATAACAACGAAAGTTAGAAGAGAGGCAAGTTTGTACAATAATGCAATGGATTTTCGCATTTTCCAGATTTTCCATTTCCGTGTGTACGAGCAATTAGCGCAAATGAGTAAAAGCATGCTGTATAAGAAAACGTGAATTAAAAAATTCGAAATTCTGTTCGTACATTAGATTGAGTTTGACGACGTGAAAATGTATAAATGAACAAGTGTTGTACTGAAGAATAATCAGATCACGATTTTCGATGTTGAATAAATCAGATAACTATGGTAATTTGAAGAGAGACAAAATTGTTACGATAATAAAGTTAAAACTTGAAATTATATTTCAAATTAGTGAGTTTCAAAAGATGTTTGGTAAATGTAGGTTAATCGTATTGAAAACTGAGTGAGATGATTACAGGTGGATTCTACTTCTGGATTTATAAGACTAACTTCCAAACCGTGGAATAAAGGATTTGCAGATATAGTAGCTATAACATGTCAAAATTGAAGTACAACTCCGAAAAGAATGAAAAAAATTACATAAAACCACCCGTAATTATTTGAGTTACACGTTTATTTAAATATACGCATACCCCCCATGCATTTTTTTATATATCAAGGTTTATGACATACCATATAGTTTTTTAAGGTAAAAGGTATGATTTTTTTTGCATCTTAAATATAACATTTTTTCAAAAACAAATCATCTTACTCTAAAACAGATTTTTTTTGTTCACAAAATTAAACGAACTATACATTTTACATTTTAAACGTAGGTAATTTTGGAAGTGTTCTTCATTGATGTTCTTTGGGTTTTTTGTAAGGTTTTTACAAAGAGGAGTTTTAAGCAAAAATTACGTTTACAATTGTTCATAAATATTCTGTATCTACAGTACATAACAGAGTTTATATGTTTTTTTTACACAGTCTAGTGTTTTGAGATGCATTTACACGGGGACACGCGGGAAATGATAATCTCTGGAGAAATTAGCTGAAAACATGTCATTTATAGTTAAGGGTAGTCACCCTTTTAGTAGCAAAAAAGAAGGAAGCCTTTTGCTTATACACTAAAGCAATTATCGCGTATTTTTTCAAAATATTGGGAACCATTCACCCATTCGCTTAACTAATAAATCTCTTGAACACGGAAAAAATGGCAAAATACTTGCCATTTTGTTTAAAAAATCTTAAACATTAGAGCTGCTTAAATAATCTGTTCATTATTACAACAAACGCTCGATATGGTATGATTTTTTGCTGCTATATGTACCTACAGTTTTTTTATACAAAGCCACTTAACTAACAAACACGTAGAGATTGTGATTTTCTCTAATATTGACTCTGATGGTAACAATTTTAAATAGTGTTTTTGTTTCAGACTTAGTTCAACGTGTTTTTATAATACGTTAAGAAATTAAACGTAAAAACTACATTAAATGAGGAATATATGTACCAGCATGAAGCGACACCGTAAATATGTTTATATTTAAATCTTAGTCTAGAAAATTTGTCATTTATTTATGTTATTAGAGTTTTTTACTTGCTAAACAATTTTTTTCTTCAATGTACAAAAAAGTTAATGATGAGGGGGTGGTTGCGTGGGTGGGATTAGTTATACGAGATGGTATACGCATAAATCCCAGCCATCGTGTTTCCACCCCACTAACACTTTTATTTGGTATTGTAAATGCCTTTGGTACACAGGTGCTTTCAAAAAAAACTCTCCTTTTTCACTAACATATCACTTTAAAATTACATAACAGTGTTAACAAAAACAAGTTGTCTTGACAATCTTAACCTAATCCCTGAATGTCGAGTGTTTGTCTGCTTTACACTATGATTGTTTTAACCTAACATTAAATACTGAATACTCATGTCTCTCAAAAAACAATCGTTGTGTACGGGTTACCTACACAACGATAAAAATTACACCTTTCCCGATTCTTCTCAGCAAAATATGTATCTGGTAATGACTGTGACTATCTTACGTTAAATCAGCGAGGATATATACCCCCCGCAAAAATGTCTTTGACAAATAATCCCGGAAAACAATGTAAAAAAATGGAACGTTCTGTAACAAGAATGGTTATATATATTTTGGCAAAAAATAATTTCAAGTGAGATCCCACGTAATTAAAAGCAGCTTTGACTTGGAAGTTTAAAAAATGTTACGAGATCTGCCTTGGAACGTTTTTACAATGTAGTACTACTTTACTGGAAGTTTTGTTACAAGGAGAGCACTTGATGATGAAGCGACTAAATAACAATGGTATTTTGTACAAACGCGTGTTTGCTGGAAGTCCAAGTTTATAAACTGTTGACTTTAACTGTTGCATTGGCATGTATAACAAGCATGTTAAATCTTTGGCGGTTAAGCGGTATCCTGGAGATAGCCTTCTTTGATAAGTTGTTTCATTTTGCGGGGTGATGCTTCTAGCTTTCCTTGGTTGATCAGCTTGACCTCTTGCAGTTTCTTTGCTTCGATCTTCTTTTCCCATTCGGACCATCCGTGGAACCGGTTGTTCATTGACTTGTGCTGGTAGAAGATTAGACAGATCCGGGATGGGTAGAGTCTGTTTGGGTTCTTTAGCGCTGTTGTTGCGTGGAGTTCGTGTTTGGCGCACTGGAGGATCACTGACCCGTGGGTGAGTGCTATCGCTACTCCACCTATTTGGGAGTCTTTGAACGCTTCTTCGTTATCTGAGAATGTCTCGTTCACTTCTGGGATGACCTTTGGTTTAGGTGGGGTCACGAAGCAGCTTGGGGGTGGGGGTGGGTGATGGACTGATGCGTGTGGGGGCATGTTGAGGTTCATTGCTGGTGGGGCGAATGGGTTGAGGGGTGGGGCACCTCCCCACTGTGCTTGTGGGTTGTGTTGTAGTGGGTAGGATGAGTAGTTGTGGTTCATTGACATGGGGTGGTGGTGGGAAAAGTGCTGTGTTGGTCCCATGCCCATTGGCATGTTTATCCCTTGGGCGTGGTAGGATGCGTATGGGGACGCATAGCTTGGGTTGTAAGATCCAGCCATTGGGTTCCACGGGTTCATGTAGTGGGGCTCTGGTGGTGGGGCGTGATGTGGGGTGAAGGATGATGACGCGTTGGCGTAGCTGGACTGGCCGAGCATAGAAGCGCTGGAGAAAGGCACCCCACCTATCCCGGATGGTGGAAGGCACGGGTTGTGTGGGTGAGGATGGTATAGCCCGCCTGGAGGTCCAATGGATGATGACGATGCTGCAGGGTAGCCAGGTTGGGATGATTGGAATGATGAGTACGAGTCGGTGAGGGCTCCGAACGCGGACCCTGTGGATGTGGTGGATGACGAACCAGGTGTGTTTGCTTTTGAACTGTATCCTTGGGATGGTGGTGGTCCGCCTGATGACCGCGGACTGGTGCTGGAGTCTGGGGGTGAGGTGGCCACTCCTGGAGAACTCATTGAACCGTCACCTTCAGTCATAAAAGTATGTCGGAATGATGGGAGAATTGGGCTCATGCTGGTATAACCACTACTTCCGCTCGAGGGAGCATCTCTTGGACTACCTGCTGAGAGGAGTGATCCACTTCCTGGTCCGTTTGAACGGGTGGATGACGTGCTGTTCGTCAGCTCTGTCAGGCTGCTTAGGCTGCTGCTGCTTCCTGCTCCTGAGCCGAACCCGCTTGATGTTGAGGACCCTGGGGTTGGGGCGGAGGAGGAGAATGAGTGGTCGAAGTAGGAGCGGAATGGGGAGGAGGAGGAGGTTGGTGGGGGGTTTGAGGATGGGGATTGGGTTGATGGGGGGAAGTGGTTCCATAATGATGTTGGTTGTTGGGGTGGGGTGTCGGGGGCTGTAGACATAAACGTGTGATTAGTAATTGATCGAGTTTAATTAATTGACAAGTGTGCTTGATACGAAACTTACTAAACGACCCATGATGACCAGTTCCAGGGTAGTTGGCGTGAAATCTATTTCCTTCAGAGTTGCCTCCATTTCCACTGCCACCAAACTCTGACGGTCCTCCGTTCGCAACATGCTCAGTGTAGCCACTCGATACTTTTTCTTTTTTCGTTGGAGGTGGATCTGAGAACTCTGCGGTGGGTTTTCCAGTCGTTGCTGGTGTTTCTGTCTTTGTGGTTGTTGATGAGGTGGAGGATGCTGGGGGTTTTGTCTTTCCGCGGCGTCGGGATGGGAGTAGTGGTACTTTTCGGATTCGGACTTTGCATGGGAATCTGGAATTGGAAAGTTTGAGTTTAATTGGTATTTTAAGTAACATTTAAAATTAACTCAATTGCTACTCACTTCTTCAAAATCTCCAACTGCCCTTTCTTAACCTTGGCCTTTTGCCCCTCCTTCGACCCATGCTCGTCAGTGTCATCAAGCTTGTATAGCGGGAACACGTGGTACTGCTCGTCATCCCCTTTTCCCAGCGTCCGGTTCCTCGTGAACGACACCGTCTAGTAACAAACACGATTTTGTGCGTAAAAATAATAGTAACAGATTGAAAGCAAGACCATCCAATCACTCACCACAGTACACCCGTTCGTCATGTTGTGAGCGTCCTTGTGCGCGTGGGAGCAGTAGTCCATGCAGACTGTGACGCCGGAGAATGGGCGACCTGGGCGATATCCTAGTCTGCACTCTAGCCCTTCGTTTTCGTGGTCGATCTGGTTCTTGAATGAGTCGGGGGCTACTCGCTCGTATAGTGGGCCGAGGTGGGTGGCCAAGTGTTGGAGTTTTTCTTCCATTTCGCTTTCCTGTAAAGTCGTTAAAGTGTAATTTATGGGGATTGATTTTTTATGCTAAATAGAGTGTTATTACCTCGTGCTCTTCTGTGAGTCGGAATTTTCTAACGTTTCTGCTCCTAGCGTACTTGCACCCGTTGAAGAACATGGACCAGGCACACCCGAAAGAGTATGCGGCCCCGCATGTGTCTGGGTCGACGCCTTGGCAAGCGCATGAGCGTTGCTCGTTGGTGTCGGATCGTCGGGTGGTTGGGATTCCGAACCTGTTCAGCTTGTACACGAGCGTGTCGTAGATGTTGTCTGAGAAGTGGGGTGGAACTCCCTCCCATATCACACAGCAGATTACTATCCACGCTGTTGAACATTTGTGGCCCTTGCGGTGCTTTACTAGGAATAGTAGTTGTTCTTCGTAGCTGCCGCGGCGGATTATCTGAAAAATAAGTTGTGTGTGATTAAATGCTTATCCAAATTATCATACTAACCACTGATCATTAAACTCACCCATTTACTCAACGGACACCCATGACTAGTCTTCCCCTCCTTGCCAGTGTACACGACCTTCTCAAACCTCAACTGCCCCCCTCTAAACCCCGTCCTCCCCTCAATCCCATCCCTCAACTCTGCCAAACTGTGCGCAGCCCCTAACTGTGTATAAAACGGCCCAGGCTCCGCATGCACCTCATCCGCAGGAAAACACCCACACTCGACCATCGGCACGTCTTTCTTATCCTTATCCTCCTTCTCCTCATCCTCCTCCCCCGAGTTCTCCTCATCCTCAACCTTAATCTTGTGGAATGTCTCGTCTTTGGGCTCCTCTTTAATCTTCACAGGCTCCGGCTTGACGTGGACCTTTTCTTTTTCGTGCTCCTTGCTCTTCTTCTTCCGCTTCTTTTTTGGCTTGGTCTTCTCGACCGTGATGTCGTGCTTGTCACCACCCTCAGAGCGACTGGGACTGTTACCAAATCGCTTTTTCTCTGGGTCTTTTGGGCTGCCAGTCGTGCGCTGCTGATTTGGACTCTGAGGGTGGCCTAATGCTAAAAAAGAATCGGTGGTTGGGGTGTTCTTCTCGTTGTTGTTTGGCTCTTCTTGCTTTATCGGTGGTTGGTTGCTCATTGGTTGGAAGTGGAGGTCGAAATTGTGAGGTTGGTTCGAGTTGTGTTCGGGTTGAGTGTTCATGTGCTCTTGTTCGAACGGTTTCGTGTCGACAGAGTCTCGGCGGGAGTTTGAAGGTGGCTCGAGTAGCTCGAGCTTGTTTGAGTTGCCAGTGTTGTCGTTATACGATTCGTTATACTCGCTGTTGTAGTTGTGGTAAGGCTGGTACGGGTCAAATGGTCTTCTGTTTTGGTAGGAGGAGTCGGGGTAGTGGGGGTAGCCTCCCGAGTACCCGTACTGGTTCTGGTTTGCGTAGTACTGTTGGATATGGTTGTTTTGGGTGTATGGGTCCCCGGGGTCTGGGTTCTTTAGCTCCCCCGGGTACCTGCTTGAGTTGGTGTGTAACTGCCGGGGATGGTACCCAGGGACCTCGTTTGGGTGACCGGTTGGTGTTGGTCCGTTCTTGTAGCGGGGGTGGCCGTTTTCTACTGTGTGGTCGTTGCCGTTGATGTACTCGAATTGTTGGGTTGGGGGGTTTGTTGGGGGGGAGCCTGTGTTTGACGAGTTTGATGAGTGGTTCGAGTTGCCGTTTAGGCCGTTTAGCCCGTTTGTTGGTGGGGATTGGTGGGTTGACATTGTTGATTTGGGGGTTGTAACTTGTAATTAATCTTGTCGTTGCATTTGAGCTTGTTGTTTGGATGGGGTGTTGAGAGTGAATGGGATTTAGAGTTTGGGGATTTAGTTAAAATTGGTTGTTGTTTTTCCTTGTTAAGCTTGTGGTGTGTTTGTCCACTTCCTGGATGCGACTAGACTTTGTGGTGTGTTCTTTATCCTGGAACTGTTTTTAAACTGTTGCACAAATGGGGCTAATGTGTAGCGCTTTATCTTGGTTTCACGTGTGAGCGTTCACTGGGGTTTTGACCGTTGTGTAAAATTTGTTTTGCAATTTTAGGAAAGTATGTACATGTTTTGCAAAACTATTCGTTTTTAACTTATTGTCATGAATTTTAAAATTGTTTCCTTTTATTGTCGAGATTCTTGGTGTTTGAGTGTGTGACTCTTTTTAGATGACTCACGTTCGGGAATGAAGAGTGATTTTTTTTACTGGGAAACGCAGATGTGCGTTTTTATGCTAGGGTGCGTGGGTCTTGTGCGTGTAGAAAGGGAAAAAGGGGTACTTGTGTGGTTGACAGATGCGGAATGGGTTTTGTGGAGATGTTGGTTTTTTTTTTGGTTGTTTAGTTAGCTAGTGGGGGTGAGTTTTGGAGAAGATGCTGGGTTTGCATGGGGAATGTTTTGAGAGGAAGAGCAGATGTGGTGTTATGGGTATGTTTGACAGTTTGATGGGGATCTGGGGGGTTGTAATGGGTTTAAAGTTGTAGCGGTGGGGGGTGTTGTTGTTTTGGAAGATGAATTGGTGTTTAGATGACTTGGGGGTGGGGTATGATGGGGATGAAGTTTATGATTGAATTAGTTGATGATTATATGTGTGTGTAATTTGATGGCCAGTATGCACGTAAAAAGACAGACAGACAAGCACAGAGAAACCTGAATTATTGTGAATCTATGCGTTCACTTTGTGTTGCTCTTGTTTTTCAGAGTCTCTGGATACTATCTCTTTTCGCTCTCTCGTTTTGCTCCATTTTTTTTCTATTCATTTATGCTCGTCAACGAATATATTTTTGGGTTTTGTGGAGATTTGCATTTTGAGAGGTGTTTTGTACGTGAGACTGCATAAAGAAACGAGTTTTTTCGTATGAAAATTGATGATAATTAGGTGATGGTGATGGATGGTAATTAAATTTTTGCTAGCGGTTGTGTGCTAATTATTGGGTTTGGAGGTAAAAATGGCATAGCTTTTTTGTAGTTTGCATGGGATAATTCAGGTAGCAATTTTTTTAATTTGTGATTATCACGTTTGGGTTTGGATGCGGAATTTTTAGGTTGGGGGGTTTGAGGGGATTTTCAGATGGTGGTGTGGGGGTGAGTGGAGAAAAACTGGAATTTTGCAGTGGTGAGTGGCCTTGGGATAGTGGGATTTGTGATGGGTGAGCCATGTGTATGGATTGAGTCAATAAACAATTGGATTGGAGTTACATGGTCTGGGTTCGGAGATGAAATTGTGGATGTTTAAAATGGGTTTTGGAAACTTTAGAACGTTTTCTAAATGGTTACAGTCTGGTGTATGACTGGGATAATGGCAAATATTCTTTGGGTTTTAATATTTTTGTCGGTTGCATATACTTGATTTTATTTTAAACGGTATAGTTTGGATTTAAGTATGATTGAGTTAGGTTATCTATCAGTGACCAGTGGTCTTTGGACATCGTCAAAATGATGAAAAGTGTAGATTTGTGATGCACACTGAGAACAAGCGACTGTGCATAGTATTCTCACGTCACCCCAACACTAGAAGCCTTGTACAGTCAACACAGTCGACTTAACCACAACACAACAACCCGTTCAGAGAGACACTGAACAGAGAGACCCCATCATCATCACCATCTGATCATGATCCACAATCACAATCAATTTAACTTGACAATTTATACAATCCCGTTAGTTTAATCTAAAGTCAACATGTCACACCACCACCACCACCCACAACAACCCCACCCTAACATGATGATGACACACCCACCTCCACCTCAGAATCACTCGTCGGGGTCGTCGACGCCAATGTCGATGGTGGTCACGGAGGATTTTCAGAAGCAGATTCAGCAGGATTGGGCGAATAGGGAGTATATTGAGGTGATTACTGGGAGTATCAAGAGGATTTGTGACTTTTTGAATAGTTTTGGTGAGTTTGGGTTGTGATGAGTTAACGGGAGTATTTTGATTGAGATTGTGATTTTAAAATGCCTGTGATTTTGTGTTTCCAGATCTGAGCTGTAGGTCGAGGTTGGCAATGTTGAACGAGAGGTTGAGTTCGTTGGAGAGGAAGATTGAGTATTTGGAGGCGTGGGTGAGTTGATCAGTTAAGAGTTTTAATTTTACGTTGCGATTTGGTCGGGTTTTAATTAGTGTTTTTTGTTTTTGACAGATAAGCAAAGGGGAGACTCTACCTTGATTCGGACTGGGATTATGTTCATTTTTGTACAGTTTTTACCTATTTTTTTAAATGTTAGTGTGTGAGGGGGTTTTTGAGTAATAAAGTGAGTTTTTTAGTGTATATTTCAAAGTGTAAATTATTTTAGTTATTTAATTGTGGTGGGGGTGGGTTATTGTGTTTATGGATATTGATTTTGATCAGAATGATGTCATAAATTGGTGTTTTCCTGTGATGTATTCTTATCTGGAGCAAATTACAACGTATGTCAGAAGTGGCTAATTTATGATTAGTTTACGGGATTGTCAGGTTTTTGTAGTAGGAACGTTGTAACTATTGAGTAGGGTTATCGAGATGGGGGAATGCTTATGTGATTGATTGATTATTAATTCATGTCTGTTCATTTTAATGTGATTTCCCTTGTTAGACGTACGTAATGGTGAATAATCAGTTTCGTACGTTAACGAACTGAAATGTTTCAGGAAAACTGGCTATATAAATGTTAGGAACGTATATATTGTATTTTGACACGAGAGAAACCATTGGAACGTGTTTTTCTCAGATAGCGTTCATATTTTCATGAAAAAGTACACTTATGTAGACTTTGTGCCAAGTGACGGCTCTCCATGGGCAGTTGTTCGAAAAATATTCTAAAAACATGGTTCCTCAATGTACAGTTAAGGCTGCTGCCAGCGTACTTTTGGAGTCTGAAATGGAGTGAAAATCGATGAAGAGTCATGAAATCGTGAGAAGTGGCTACTTTATTATTACTTTACGGGATTGTTAGGTTTTATAAGGGAACATTGTAAACTGTAACTATTTTGTATGTAGGGTTATCGTACGGATTGTTTAAATGTGATTGATTGCTTATACGATTCATGTCATTTGGTTGATTTTAACGTGATTCACGTAATTACTAGTACTTTAAGCTTGGTACGTTAAACTAAACGTTTCAGTATACAAAGTGGCTACATGCTAATTGGTCCGTAGTTAAAAACAACTCATGGTTTTTTACAACACAAGGTCAGGAACAGGAGTAGAGGAAAATGATGAGACCTACTGGTCAGGTTTAAGTAAACCATAAGCAAGCTATAACGATCCATTTTGCAATTTTGCGCAGTATTCGTTTGCGTGATTATTTTAATATGATCAAAATAGTATGATTTCGAACCGATAATGTAAATTTTTATTGTGCATTGGTCTGTAGGCTAGAAACATGCAGACCAACATCAAACATCTAATTAAAATCCCAATTTTATAACTTAAAATCCCGTTTGAATCCACGCTCTAATTCATGTCTGGAGAAAGTTGAAACATTTGTTTAAGGAACACAGCGTAACGGTGGTTAATGATTTTTATTATGATTTTAGTCCGAATCTCATTAAACGTTCAAGCGCAAGCGGTCAAAATATTTAATTACTAGAACAGTTAGTTGTTTTGGTAAAGTACTTGATAATTTGTTAGAAAGTCCCAGTCAAGAGAATTTCTTTAGTTCCCGATTTTAAATCGGCTTGCACATCGGCAGCAATAGTCATTTTACATGGAGAAAAGAGATGCAACAAAGTCGTGATTGAGAATCTAAGCACTAGTTCTTAATTTGCTTCACGGTAATAAATTGAGGACTGAGAAATTCTAAAATTTCGGATAAATCTTGATAAGTTTGGTGTTCAAATACTTTGATATTTGAAATTGGGTATTGAGTTGCATGAAAATTATAAATTAATAAATTATAAAAATACCAACAAAATCCATAAATTGCATTTTTCATCACCAATTTT
>JAQFXM010004973.1:0-15915 GCA_034693345.1 Entomobrya multifasciata
ATTCAATTTTTTAGTGTAAGTTAGTAGATTATCGATGTCTACTTTAGTTTAATCATGTTACATCATTATTTGATATATCATGATTAAACTAATGTCTGATTGATTGATTGACTCTAAAAACTTTGTAGTATACGTACGATATAGAATTTTATTTTTGACATGGTTCAGATTCTTAGAACGAAGACATTTGCTAGCTAGTAATATACTCAAAATTACATTAAAATGTTGAAATTTAGTTTACATGTTACCACGAAGCCGACGCGAAATAAAAGAGTTGGTTCTAGGCAGCATTTAGGTTTTCAAAGCCGATAACTTTAAAGTCCTGTAACTTTGCGTTAGAGCGCCATTGAAAAGAACGGTTTGGGGAATATTTAGCTTATACTAGTGTCTTACTATAGCCACAGTATCAAGCAATTCTGAGGGGTGTCGATGACAAGCTCCCCTCGTAAGTGTAAGTGTTTTCTTTTTGGAAAGATATACAGCAGCAGTATAGCATCTTGACGATAAATAAAGCTTGTGATTAAAAGAACGAAATTGCTTTTGGAAAAATCTTTGATTTCCTGACCTGGGAAATCGTTTCTAATCAAGAATCATTCTTTTTTTTGGTCCTATTTAATTAATCTGATTGATAGATGATCTTATATAAAGACAATAAAATACAAGTAAGGTTGTTTAGGTTAACAATTGTAATCAATTTTGTATGCATGTTGCAGTAAGTGGTGCACGTGTACATTGTTAAATAATAAAAAGGTAACATGAATATGTGCCTAAATAATAAACCATTGACCTTTCTAGATTTTTTTGCAAACTGTTTAGCCATTTCCATTTTTGTATTGAATTTCCTTCCTATTCTACTTTATATTTGATTGTCGGCTAAAACATCTAAATAAGTTGCGTGGGTGGTAAAATGATATTATTTCGTAAAATGGGGTAATATGAAACCTTTGTACAGAAATTCCAAGAAAAGAAAGCAAACTCAAGATCTTCTCAAGTGAAATAAAGAATAATAACTGTAAAATTTAGTCTTAAGTTTTTAAATAGAAATTATATCATCAGTCTAGCCCCAAGGCATATACAATACACAATATAGTGATTCCTCGCAAAAAAAATAAATAGGCTTTAAGTTTATTGGATTTGGGGTTTGGTTTCTTTGCAAAGCTATTTAGATTAATTAAATATGTAGAAAGACAAAAAAGATTGATGGTATCTTGAGTAAGTGACGGAGTGATCATGGAGTTCATATAAGAGACCACCACCAACATTAACTCCTGGGCTGGATCCTATGGCATTCTCGTTTTGTCACTCTCTGAGCTCGTCTCAAGTCTATTTCGATTATTTGTACATCTGCGCCTTATTTTTTTCTGGCTTGGAGTGAAGAGTACCTCTTTCCTGTGGGAAACATACAAGATGATGATGATGATCCTGAAATTTTGACTCTTGTCCAAATTGAAACATGTTTTTTCCTCGGAAAAATAAGAATGTGTTTTTGTTTCAGTACCAATTTTCTTTAAAGCAGTCAGCCAAGTAAGTAGATTTGGTTGGTGGGTCCCTGTAGACATGGTCGGTTTTTTGGTGGAAGGAGGATGAGAAGTCCCCTGAAACTTAATTTTGTTAAATTATTCAAACTTTGAACTCTTCTCGTTTATTACGTGTGGTGGTGTTTTTTGTAGGGGTAAAATGTTTCGATGATAGTCTTTTTTGGTAAATAAGGTTCTGTCCAAGTTTTAGAAGATAAATGTACTCAAAGCTTATCTCTACCTTTTTATTTTCTTGTTTTGTTAATGGAAATGGAACAAACAAAAAAAAACGGAAACTGCACACCTTTTTTCTTCTATTCTCTGTTTTAAAGAAAAATAGCAAACATTACATTTAGTATTTTATATAGTGCTTTTGTTATCATGATCATCAGGTGTACTACTAACTCCCACGACAAATTAACTTGATGCTTCAATTTTAAAAGAAAAAGGCTTGGACCTTACCTTCTTTTTCTGGAAAAAGTTTTTGGTTGGAAGCTAGCAGTTTTTTACTTCAAGAGGTTAGATCCTGATTAAAATCCGCTTTTAAAATGGGATGAAACGGATTTAATAATTAATGACAATTTAGGTAATATTTTTGTAAAATTTTAAGATTATAAAGATGAAAATCCGTTTTTACCGAGATTAGCAGAGTTTAATGAGCATTTACTGACTATTGGTTTACCAAAACAAAACAGCTGCAGTGCAGTGTAGAGTTGCATGGATAAAAATGCATTACCTCTAAAAACAAAGCTTGTTTTGTCGATCTTCCACTACGCATTCAGATTGTCTCAAGTTGCCCTTATTCCAGTGCGCAACTTCAATCTACCTTGATTACATTAGCAATATATTTTCCTTAATTGCCTGTCAGAAAAATTATCACTATTATTAAATTCATTCATTGTTAACTTAATATTAACTCATAATTAATGCATAATAAGATGATCTAAAGCATTTTCTTTATTGTCAATAAATTTTACAGTTTGTTGAATGATTTTTTCTTCTAGAAAATGAAAGAAGATCTAGTAGCCATTAAATTGTAAGGTAGGCAAATTCATCAGGCGTAAGGGTGATGATCACTTGTATTTAGGTGTATTCCCATCTTTGGATCAGAATAATTTTGGAAAGGGATGGGAAGCGATTTGTAATTAAAAGATATTCGATTGACTCGGTGGAGGAATGGGAAGGCTGCCTGATCACTGATCAGTTATGCCTGGAAACGGGGAAACATTCCTGTGACGGAATTCAGAATACTGAATAGGTTGCAGTATTTATGGAATGCTGGGGTAATTTACTACAAAAAAGAATATTCTTCTAAATCACTTTCCATTGTTGCAAATAATCAATTTTTTTATAGCATACTATGTAAACATTATCAACATGTTACTTTTTAATGTTATTCCTGATCTATTACATTTTCTTCCCTACCAAAATATCGAAGTGGATTAGTAAGATGAGTTTTTGCAAAAGACAGCTATGCAAATTTCCCCCTCCTGCTGCTATTCATGTACAATTTATTTTCTCCCACAGAGAAAAAAAAAAGTTTACGTATTTATTTCACATTTTTTTATATTCAATTTCCACCAAACGCAAACCACCAGATACTCCGCTTGTTTTTTTTCTCATATTACCAAAAAAAATTCTAATATTGCTCAGACCTACTGCTATTTTGTAGCTTGATATAAACCAAGCCACCCGCTAAGACCGCTGCTTTCCCCGGCAAAAAAAACTTTTTTTTTTCCACTGACAGCTCACATAGCAGCAGCAGTGCAGTGTTCACTCTTTATTTATCAAACATTATCATCATCATCATCTTTTTTTTTCCTTCTCCTATTATCAGACATAACTGTCAGACATGAGTATAAACAGATACACTAAAAAATAAGAGAAAGTTCCTCGTGTAGCTTTCACTTAAACTGTATAACTTTAGCTTTCACAGAATATTCTTTTTTTCTGATTGTTTTACATTTTTTGTATAGAAATATCATGCTGTTTTGCATGTTCCTGTTAGTTCATGTCTAATTTCCTCAACATCTTAATTTTGACAATGAGTGAAGCACGTCATAACGTTTTATATCATATCATTATATTGTGCACGTGTAGTGTGTGTAGGCATGTATTATTAGAATGACAAGTTAATAATGTCTACTTCCTGTTTTATTTCGCTTTCATTGTAAAATAAATGTGTAGGTGATTTGTATCTTTTGAATTTAATTGTTATTTTCTTTCTGGAACTCTTTCTTTCTGAAAATGGGAGAAAGGAGAAGGTCGTAATTTCTAAACTGAGGTCTGCATGTATAGTTATTTGAGAAGGTTTATAAATGGGAAATTTTTAAGTACAAATTTTCTATAAAATATTTAAGCAAAGTGTTTTCACAGCCTTTTATGTTTTTTTTTTCATTCGGATAGGTATGGTATTTGGCCTCCATAAGTCCCGTTTGTGTTCTTTGTGGTTTGGTTTTAGTGGGTTTTATCCTTTTTGAACAAAAACGTATAGACCAGCAGCCAAAAGCCAGACAAGACTCCAGACACCAAAAAAAGAGGAAAAAAAAAAAAATTACTTAGCAAGCAAAACGTAGTGATCATGATGATGATCAAAGAAACATGTATTTTTTTAAAGATAGGCACTACTATCAAAACTATTTGTGTATATAGTATGCATACAAATAGAGAAAAGCCTTTCGTATAAAAATATGTTGATCTCTGTAAAGTAAGTAAACCAGAAAGAGAGAGGAAACCGCAAAGAAAATTCCATCCATGAACACCACAACTTATGGGACGTGTAATGATGATATGGCAATAAAGGTGAATGAGTTTTCTCAATTTTATTCAAATCCTCTCTCTCTCACACACATTCTCTAACATTTCGTTTGTACTGTATCCACCAAAGACATACATCTTACTACTCACCCAAAAAAATAAGACAAGGTAAAACGGAAAAAAAAAGAAAAGGAACAATAAAATATTTTAAAGTAAAAGAATGTTTTAGAGAGAATTGGTAACATTGTTTAAGCTTTACTTTACTCATGAAGTATTAAGTACACTGAATGCATGCATGGTACACAATGAAGTTTTAATGGACGAAAATATTGCACGTTTTAATTTCCTTTTAATCATCACCCTCCACTCCTCTGTGAAAACACCAAACATGACGATTTACATATTTCCAATACAATTGGCGTCATTCCTCTCAACACATTAATATAGTTGTCCATTTACCTGTTAAGTATCTTTTATTTAATTTTTGTTTCCTTTACCATATATATTTATTATACGAGGCAAGGGAAACGAACATCTGAATTAAGTGGTGGAATGCCCTTAGTAGTGATGAATTTATCTGCATTACAGTAAAATGACCACTAGACATTCTTTCATTTTCTAGAGAACAAGATACTTCAACTATTGTAAAATTAATTGAACATAAATCAAATGCATTAGGCCATCTTCCTATGCATTAATTAAGTGTTAATATTAAGTTAACAATGAATGAATTTAATAATAGTGATAATTTTTCTGACAAGCAATTAAGGAAAATCTGTTGGTAGTGTAAATCAAAGTAGATTGAAGCTGCGCATTGGAATAAGGAGAAGTTGAGACAATCTGAATGTGTATTGAAGGAAGATGAACAAAACAAGCTTTGTGTTGTCGAGGTGTATGGTGCATGCATTTATATCCAACAGTTGACTTCTTTAGTTGACTAATAACTTTCAACATTGCTCAGTGATGACTGGTCAAATGAAAGGTTAATAGTTTACGTAATTAAAAAAATTTAATTGTTTGTTCACTTTAATTATTTATTTAATTATTAAATCATGTCATCAGTTTAATTTTGTTAGACATTTTAACCAAAATCATTTCTATCCGTCCAAAAACAAATCTATATTAAACATTCCATTTTTGTCATAATTCCATTCTATAATTAATTATCACACACATTTTCCTTTTTTTTAGTTACGGAGAACTGCTAACTTGGTTTCTATCGACAAAGGCATTTAAAAAGAAAAACATGTTTTTTTACGTTCATTCAACCATTTATATAGATTGTAACACATGCATATATACAAAAAGTATCATCATTACTACGTCGTCAAGTATACTAACAACTACAACTATTTTTTTTTGTTTCCTTTTTGAAGAAAATTGCAATTTTTTTTACTTTGATGCGTTTTACTTTTATTTGCAAACTATTTTTTTCCTAACAAGTAGAAAAGTAGGTTTACACTAAAGCTGGAAAAAGTGGAACCAATATTTTTTTGCTACCTTTGTGCTAAATCTACAAGTTTTCTTCTTTTTTTATCCAAGTTTTCTCTTTTTCTTGTTGGAATTTTCCCGTCTGCTGCGTTAAGTGTATCATGAGCATGATCATTACATCAGAAAAAAATATCATAACAAACAAGGTATACGGTATACGTGCACCATTCCATTCAAGTTTATACTTTCTCCGTGTCCATGTCCAATGTCCGATACAACCACTGCACATACTATGCTCTGCTTTTACAACAGAACAAACTATTTTGATGATCAGCTTCATATCGTCATCATCATCATCATCCAACTTTTATTTTTCATGTGGGTTCTTTTGGTTTTACTTGTTCTGTTGATGACGTAAACTAGAAAACTACTTTTGAGAAGAAAAAAACTACATCAATAGATTGGGATAAGTGTGGTACTGGGACTATTGTACATGCTCGAACATTATAGTCAACTACCCAAATCCAATGTTAAATGTTGTATAGATTTTCAAAGTGAAAAAAAATTGGAGGAAATTTTTCCCTCTTTGGCTTCTCCTAGACATAAAAGTTCAGCTGAGTTTTGTCAATAATTTTTAACTTTATCGATAAAATTTACTAATTATTTTTTACGCATTAAGTATTTAGAAAACATGTAGCCACACATGTTTGCTGATGAATTGCAAGTTTTAAATGTTTGAAACTTTTTCCCTTTTTCTGTGGGAAAATTTTCATTGAAATTTATAAGCGGTTTAATGGAAACTAAAAGTTAATTTGTTTTCTAAAAAAACCTTTCATCATTGTATCAATTGCATTTGATAACATCTAATAATTAATTAACATAAATAATTATCAAAATCAAAAATATTTGAAATTTTGGGAAAGAATATAAATAGAAATACATCCCTGCAAGGATTTTTTTCATATAAAATTATTTTCAACTCTTTCAATAAATTTTCCATAATATTCAAAGCTATTTCTGTTCTATCTACTTAATTTAATATAAGCCGGCAATCCAACTCTCACTCACTCACTCAAAGTCTGTCAGACTGTATGACTTGGAATTAGAACGAATCCCAAAAAAAATTGTTATGGTTTTCTTGTGAATGCAATGGTTATGGTGTATGCATGCATAATTTCTTAAGAAAAAACACGCAGTTTTTTTTTCTCCTTAGAAAAAAAATTAAATTGCTGCACATCACATCACAAAACTCCACTATTTTTTTTGAAAAAAGAAGGGTGTGTGTGTTCATGCAAGTATGAAGAGTTAAGAAAAGGAAAAAAAATGCATATTGAAATTTTATGAGTGTAAAAACTTTCTCCAGTGAACAGCTTTCGGCGTGTTCTGTTTCAGTGCTCACTCACAATACCAAGTAATCATGTTAAAAATAATCGTTGTGGAAGTAGAACATTTTTTTGTTCATCTTTCCTTTTTTCCATAAAACGGGTGGAAAAATGCATCTAAAAATATATATATTGAGAATACATATTATGTTTTATGCACAATTTTTTTCTTCATTCAACCAAGTTTTGTGTGTGTTTTGTGTGCAATGTTCTAATTTTTATATCTTTATTTTTTGTTTGTTTGTTTGACTTATGTACATCTTCTTTCTGTTTTTTTTCTAACAGAGAGCAATGGAAAGGTTATGTTCCCCAGTACCAGCCTGTCTTCATGGATGGATGGTCACCCACAATCCCGGATTCCAACAATTTGGGAGCCGCAGTGGCTTCGGAAGCACAACGAAGGATGCAAGAGAGGATTATTCAAGCTCAACATGAGGTCAGTTATTTTTTTACTTTTTTTTCTCACTCTCATTTTCTTTTCATTTTCAGCATCTTTCTGTATATGTTTGGTATATAAAATATATGTACATGCATTATGTTTGTTTGCAGTGCACTGTAATATACTTGCTTGCAAATCATTTTCATTTTTTTCTGCCGCTGTGAAGAAGAGAAGTTAATATTTTTTAGAACAAGACAGACTCAGTCAGTGAATATTGTGTGTTTTTTGGGCCAACAAAATAAAGTGCTTTTGTGGTTCATGCTGCTTGTTTTTATCAAAAAAAAACTCAAGACTTAAACTGATTTTCATGGCACAAAATACTTTTTTATATTTTCTCTTGTTTGTAAACAGTGTTTGCATGCATTTTTTTCATACTTTTCACGTATTTTTCAAGTTTTTTTTTCAGTAAAAAAAACAGTTGGCTCACATTTTTTTTTAATACGCTGGTTTCACTCTTCACCGTTTCTTTATGAGTGAGTGCTTTTTATATTTTTTCAAAGTTTTCAACAGTTCATTTTTTCGGGTTCTCTTTTTTTTGTTTTTGCACTGGTTTAAATGGCTTGGATGATGAAAATTACAGAAAGATTTAATTTTTATTCAAGCATTGGAAAATCAATAGAATGGTCAAGTTATTTGCTCTTGTTGTTTTTTAGGCTACATAATTGTAAAAATGTATACAAGAAATTATTTATTTTGTGTACCAAATCAAATAGGAATTTTCCCCTCTAGTAATCATGGCGCTTTTATTGATGAGCAATCTTTGTACATTTTTTTTCTGTATGTGTGGGAAAAGCTTCTTCGTGATGGATTTTCACTTAACGCCTCAAAAAAAAACTGCCAGAACAGTACAGCAGCTTTGTGCACACATATATTTTTATTTCATTTTTCCTAAATTAGAACTGACTGCATGGCACACAGAACTAATGGTTATTAATAAAAATTGGTAAAGAGAAAGAGAAAAAAAAAGCTGGACAAAGAAAACATCTATTTATTACAAAACAAAATTCCCTTTCCATTCTAATTCCCTTGATGAGATTTTTTTCCCCTGTAAATATCATACTTTATGGACAATTGATGGTGATGATGATTACTTTACAAGGTATGTATGCTGTTTTTTTTTGGAAGTTAGTTTTTCTTGGCGGTTTACATTCATTCGTTCTACTCACGAATTTTTTACACTAGTATTAAAAAAACCAAAAGATATAGAGTACTGCAATGGGATATAGGATAGTAGTTTGCCGGAATGCTTTTGCAAATAAAGTTACATTATTTTTCACTTTAAAGCTCCGAGTAAGCACCACCGAACCAAAGCCTACTTTTTTTTATCCTGGTATTTTGCCTTGTGGTAAAACTGGGTATAGTGGTGGCGATGAAAGTAAAGGGAAATATAGCAAAGAATTTTTGGCATTTTGGCGTTTATTACATTTTCTTTTGTCCAGGGAAAGGAATATAGAATGGGAAAAAAACATGTATAGTCATTTATGCATACAATACAAATGACAAGACACGTTATGAAAGGGAAATTAAACAATAAAATCTCCTTTTTTCACTAACTCATAAATACTTGTTACATTTTACAACTTATTCATTCTGCCACCGAATAAGCATTCACATACATACGAAACATTTAAACTTTAAATTTAACAAAAGATTTTTACTAACTTTTCCTGCAGATATAAAAATGTGACTATACTACATAGCTACATGTTAAGCTAAGCCAGTATATTTATGCAAAAAGGAGTAATTTGCAAGCACATATGAATTCTGTCATCCGTACACAAATAGGTTTAAACTTAAAGTCGGCAATTTTCCTTCACAAAATTCAACGATGCAGCAAAGCTTATATAAATCCCTCTTTTGAACAACTTAACTTGCCAAAAAAAAAATTCACATTTATTTCAACATGCATATAATATTTAAGAGGATATAATATGGCTATATGCATATTCTTTATATGTAATGTATGCATTTCTCTAGTCAAAGTAATAAGCAATCTAAATGTACCACCGCCGCCACACACCAATGTCCTTTATTCCATTGTTTTTTCCACGGATTATTAGACACGTACATTACTTGAGTTAGAAAATAAGTATTAAATCAAGACATGCATAGGAATGTTACGTACAAAAGCTTGATTACTTTTACTTTATTTTCGGTTGGTGCTGCTTAACTTCTCAAATGCTAAGAACTAGAAAGACGTTTTATTTTACTTTCACTCCATTTTTGTACGTCTGTTTGGCCCAAAGAGTCAAAAAAATAAATTTCTTGTACTTAAACTTAGGTACATAAAAATTCCTGTACACTTTTTCCGTCTCATTATTTTAATGAGAGAAGAAATATGAAAACTTTGTACAGGTTCATCATAATCATTATAACAAAGCCGTGTCCTAAAAAAGTAAAGTTATTTAGAAAATGTCACCTGAGGCCGACAACAATTCGATACAACTGTGTTGCCATCTTGTGACAACGACCAAAGTAGAGGGCCTGGACAAGCATTGGAATTTATGCTGGCTTGGCTTTCCACTGACCGACCACTTTCTTTCTTGGCCTATCTTCCATCTTTACTTGTATCGTTTCCATGCATGACGGGCCACAAGGTACATAATTTTTCAGGTTACACCATTAAATGTGTTTTCTTAACTTTGAAAGCATCCCAGTAAAATTGGAGGGAAAAGTATCCTTCCTCTCTTCTTATTCTACTTGATTCTCTGGTTGGTATAACGAGACAAGTTACTTACCTTTTGTGACAAAAGAGTTGGTTGGCTTTTCTAACTTATAGCATTGTAAATCACAAGGGGAAACGTGATGGGGAAAACTCTCCTTTTTGACTTAAGGCTGATAATAATGAAGATGATCATGATGAGAGTGAACACTGAAGTGAAGTAGTAGTTACACCACACCACACACACACACATAGCAGCAGTGTGTGACATGGTAACAATTCAGCATGGTCAACAAACTGCAAAAGAAAATTTTCTTGTGAGAAGATGAAGAAAACAAAAGAGACTTTTTTTTCTGTAGGTACACTTCTAATTATACCCATGGGCAATATCCTTGCGTCCATCTTTCGATTTTCTACTTTTAGACATGGTTAGTCTTCTTCTCTCATGGACTGGTTTTTCAAGTCTGTAGTTTTGTTGGTAGCTTTATATATCCGACCATGGCAAATATTTTTTTTATATGCAGTGCTCTGGATATTTTCTCCGCTGTGTTTTTGCAGGTTTTTAGGCAGTCTACTTTTCTAAAATTGTGATTTTCGTTTTAGCTTCTTGGTTGAAAATGCATGGGGACAACATATCTAGTAAGCAGTAGCATCACCATTAACCATTGTTCTAACACAGTTTCGTTTTTTTTTGGTCTTTTGTTCTAAAAAGTTGTATTGCAAGTCATTTATATCCTTTTTTTTTGTATTCGCCAAACAATCTATTTCGTTTTTACTTGTGTGGGGATGATGGTAGATTGGCTATACTTGCTTTGTAAGTAAGGTAGTGAAAGGCTTACTTTTTTTCCTGATCAATACTGATCCCTATTGTTGTTTTTTGAATAGTACCTTTTACGTCACTACTGATTGCATTTACTTGGAAATAGCACACATTATTCAGATGAAGAAAAGGGATCATCATCTTGATCTTCTTTCTTTTTTTACTTGAAACATCCAAAAATCCCTTGCGTCATTAACAACTTTAGTGGCAACCAACAGCACATTTTTTACATGTAGTTGGTATGCCTTGTATAATGAAATGTGTTTTACTAATTTCCCAATTCTTTTCTTGTCCTGTCCTTTTTTTTGTACAAAAGAGAAATAATGGAAAACTGGAAGGAAGGAAGGAAGGGTAGGATAAGAAGTATGTGTAAATGGGAAAGTATTGTAATTGTATCTTCTTTTCTTTCCTTTCCTTTTTTCTTGTTTTGTCTGTTTTGTAATTGCAAATGTTTAAGTAGTTGTAATGCTAGCAACAAATAAGTATTAAGGAGTGAGAATAAGAATAATGGAATGGCTTTTGATGGTGATGATGATGGCCATGACTCTCGACAAGCTTGTTTTGTAAAGGCACGTGGATTTACTGCGGGACTAAAAAGCAAGTTTCACATTTACATATATAGTGGATTGTAAAAATTTGTTACTTCAAACCTTTGTCAACCTTTCATGAAGAATTTTTTGTCAGGTTTTCTCCAAAAAATAAATTGGCAAATTAACAAGAATATTTTGAATATTTGCACGTTTTATTTGGAAAAATGTACTTATTTTCATGTATTTTTTTAAAATAAGGAAGAGTTTCCATTTTAAAGAGAATCTCAAAATACTTAAAAGAAAGGTCAGAAAATAAGCCTTTCACACAAATTTTTCCACGGTTTTCACATACCCTCTGGAATTTTTCAACAGTCAATCTATCACAATGTATTTTAGTTGAAGAAACGCTTCGTTAATTTTTAGCTTCGACGGGTATTTCAACTCAAGACTCAAATGAACATGCTCAAAGGTGGTGGAAAGTAAAATAATGGGAAGCAGGAGATTCTTAAACTAAGCTACCCTACACTCCACTTGTCTTTTTTCAAACCCTTTTCTTTCTACCGACTTGGGTTGTTCAGACAGAAATTAACTAAAAAATGGAACAAGTTCCTCGACTTGACATGAAAAGAAATGAGCACTTACTTAACTGTCATTACAAATACCTGTCAGTTATACTTGGTGGTTGGGTAGTATATTAATGAAAAAAGAAAGAAGATGTCTGTACGCTTTGTTAAATAACTTTCATATTATCATTATTACAAGTGGTAAGTATTGCATAGTCTCTTGGTTTACTATAGAAACAATATTGTCTTTGTTCCTGTACAAGTTAAAATCTTACAATGCTGAAATGACTAATGACCGGAATAACATAAAAAAGTAAAATATTCCGGTAAAAATTGTAAGCTGGTTGGCGCGACTTGGTCTTAGGTCGTAGGTATTTTATACACTTATGTATGTATGCATATTCCCAAGTCGATGATGAGAAATTCCACAAAAAAAAGTAAGGTCGACGACATTACAAGTATAGAACAGGTGCAGTGATCAGTAAATAAACCCAGGATAGCTACCCAGGATAATATAATATACCTTATTACTGAACTATGGAAACAAGGTTGAATTTTATAAGTGAATACTTTTTTTAAACTGGTAATGTTCGGAAATATTATAGATTTGTATAAATCCTTCAGATTTCTCTTTCAATTATCTTTCTACTCTCATCGTTGTGATTTTCATTATGCTTTTCATTCATCAATTTCCACTGGGCTATGATTTTCCCCCCTGTTTTGGTGCTTAACTTTGTAAGTAAAATGGGGATAAGAATAATAAGCTGTGGCGAGCATAATTTTAATCATAAAAAGAGGCAAAGAAAGCTGTACCTTATAGTAGATCAGGTATGTATGGTAAATACGCAGTAGGAGAAAAAAAAGACAAGTTGTGGTTGTTAAGAGTACTCAACCAAGATTAAGAACAAGGCCAGGCCAAGACCAGGCAACCCAACCGGTAAAAATCGGGCGAAGTAAAGATGAAATGAGCGGAAAGTAATATGTGAGCGCGGTGGTGGATGTGGATCTTGATGCATGCATGTTTGGTTTTGGAGGTGGATGGATATCATCATATATATAACGTTATGGAGGAATCTTGATGATCGCATCGCCATCGCCACTGCTTTCTATTATAGTTTATATACAAGAGTATGTATGTAAATATAGAGAGGTAATGAATAGTGAAGAGAAGGATAAAATAATCATTTTGCATTTTACTCAGATTTTTTTCAGGTAAAGCGTTTCTTAAAAAAGAACAGTCTTTTTTGTTGATAGAGAAAAGTGTGTATAGTGTATAGACAGATGAATGAAAGGAAATGCAAGATATGCGTGGAGAATAAAGAGAATTGTGAAAAACTTAATGTATGGTCGTTTTCATGTTAGTGTTAGTGAAAACAATTGGAGTATATCTATGGTCGGGATAGTATATTTGTATGTATGAATATTAAAGGATGAAAGTAGAGCATGCCATCATCATTGTCATCGCTATCTTCATTTCTGTCAACTGTGACGGATGCACTTTTCGCAGATGAAGGGAAAAAAATCAAGAATCGTGGTACCGACCACTGACGATGAGAAAGAAAGTAATGATGATGATGATGATGAGCTCGATGTAAAGTACAGATTTTTATTTCAAGCTTACGTTGCAAACTTTTCAGAAGAAATTTGTGGGAACGTTTGCGCACAAAAGGAATAAGGCTTAGGTAAAAATAGTGTAGTAAATTTAATAAATTCTGTTACTTTATATGAATTTGATATATTTTATTCCATGTCAGATGTAATGACAGGAAAAACAATGAAATGAATTAAATGAAAACGCCATTCGTTCAGCCATGTCGCAAAGAGCTTTAGTAAAAACAACAATAATAAATCTTTTGTCTTTTAGTTATGTGCACACTTTTATCTTTCTAGAAAAATGACAGATTTAATATTAAAATCACAATGTATCGGAAATCTTAATCCCATCCATAATCCAGCCATCATTTTCAACTTTCAGTTTACATAATGCGTATTTAATAAATGTAAATATTTTTATGTTACGTTTCCATCCTGTAGCTACCACATGCAAACTAATATGTCACATATCACATGGATTACTATCACCATTGGTATATTTGGGCTTAAAGAAGGATATATATTTTCTAAATGACAGAATAAAAGTAAAATGGTGCTTTAGTATTTTATCCACTGGAAATTTATGACATTGACATGAGCTATTTTTGGGAATTTATTGAATTCTAATCCATTCAAGTATTTTGTACATCTGTTTGGTTTCCAACA
The DNA here is from genome assembly GCA_034693345.1 of Entomobrya multifasciata. Taxonomy (NCBI): domain Eukaryota; kingdom Metazoa; phylum Arthropoda; class Collembola; order Entomobryomorpha; family Entomobryidae; genus Entomobrya; species Entomobrya multifasciata. Next base: position 14,361 of record JAQFXM010004973.1, read on the forward strand.
GGATTAGGATAAATATATCCCTGAATTTAGAACAGATTACCAGAAAATTGTATACAAATAAATCAATCATATTCATTTAGAGAACATGCCTAAGTGATTTGTAATGCTTTTTCGTGTATATTTGGCACATATTTGACACATCTGGAACGCTTTGTCATGCTTTTATATTTAAAACCCACTTTTTATGAATATGTCAGATTAGCTACTCAAACAACTTTTCTAAAAAAAAAATATTTATTTATTTTCAGGCCGAGCAAAGAAGGGTGGAAAGGGAACGGTCAATATCACCCGTGGAAATAATGCCAGATGACTTTGCATCCGGACAACGAGCCTTTGTGGATAGCATTCGAGCTCGTGGAGGACGCGTTGTCATGGTTACGCATCCGAGAACTGCAAATAATCATAAGGAACTTACTGTCGTTCGAGGAGAATATCTTGAGGTAAGATAACCACGGACACGAAAGAAAAAGCTGCTAATTTTTTTACAACGGAACTCATTCTCCGTTCCCCATAATTTCAACATTTTTATACTATAATTTTTCAAGGAAACAGTGATTAGAAAACCACACTCATTAATCTCCACACATTTTCGCAAATGTTCATAATTACATATTTACTTTTGTACCTTTTTTTAGTCCAAAGTTCATATAATTATCAAAAAGCATGTCATTAGCAACAAAATAGTTTTTTTACTGTTTTATGCTGCGCTACCAAGAAATAGCATGAAATTAACAAGAAAAACTATTTACATTAAGATAACTACCCCGCGGAAAAGGAACGGACTTTTTAGATATTTTTGTTTGAAGTTTTAGCAATTACGCATGTAATTACACTACACTACTAATATCATATTACCGACTAGTACTTACTTAAGTAGATATAAAACTTTTACGACAGAGAAACCTGGAAATTGTTAACGTTCAAATTTAAGTAAGCACCTTTCCTGCTTACTTTACCTGCTGACCTGACCTGCTAACTAGTTTCCAAAAAAATCCTACTTATGAAAATGCTAGACTAAAGTTGTAACATGTGTGTGTATTTTTGTTAACACATTTAGTTTTCTAGAGAGAGAGGACAAATTGTGCACGAAAAATTTACAAGCTATTATATTAACTGTGTAATTTCTCCTATTTAGAATTTTCCTCTTTCAAACTTTCTCAACACAATTGATATAGTAGTTTTTGTTGTTGTGTGGCATCTGTCGGGCAATCAGTAGTAGTAATCATTAGAAAAAATAGAAAAGATTATAATACCAGACAAAAGTGTACACTTGGTATTCATAGACATTTAGACGAGAAAGGGGATTAGTAGATGTCACAGATGTTATGAAACGTCAATGCAGGTCAAACTAGAAAAGTATTCTGCCTGAGGCATAAAAAAAGAATTTACTTTAACCTTACAATTTTTTTTTACTTTGGCACAAGTTTTTATTACTCGTTCGTGTGAATAAGTTGGTGTCATTATGTTAATTACCAAATCTTTTCTTCTGTTTCAGTACATCTTGTACTTTAAATTGTATCAAATAAACGTATAATAAAAGGTACAAATGTACAGG
>JAQFXM010004974.1:0-15915 GCA_034693345.1 Entomobrya multifasciata
TGACTTAAAAAGACTTGCATGGCATTTCGCTATTTTTGCATATGCGCGTTTAAAGTAGTTATTAAAATCTTAATATTAATCTATAATTACTTTCTGTGGAAGCAATTACTGGTAAAATGAATTTGCTAAGACTGTTCATTAAACATGGATAGTTCCAACTATCTCATCATGAGACAACGCCCCACACACGTGTATACCTGATATGATACACACGCTTTTGGTATGAAATCAAATTTTAGAATACAAAATATGATGCAAGGTAGACTAACTATCTAATTATTACACACAAACAGTTTTCGAAAGGTGGAAGAACCATGTAAATTTTCATCAATTGTATAGTCACTTAAGAGAATATGGAGATTTTGAAAACCATGTTCCCCATTTTGATTTTGTTCTAAGCAAACTAATTATTAATTTGCTTATAATATTTGATAAAAATACATCCGTTGTGTGGCTGGTTGCTCGTTTAGATGAAATAGTCAATATGATTTGCTTGTCATTTCGGTATTTTTGTATACGCGCGTTTGCAGAATTTATTGAAGTCTTAATATCTATTTGGAATTATTTGATTTGGAAGCAATTACTGGTAAAAGTAATTATTATTGCTCATGTAACATGGATAATGCCAACGTACATGACTATCTTATGACAACGCCCAACACACGTGTGTAAAAGAACAATGCTTGTGTAATGATATCTTGGAATATTGAATATCATGCAGGGTATACTAACGGTCTAGATATTACATATACTTGGTCTTTCTTTGCGTGGAGGAATATTTTTAATTTTTCATTGTATGGACTTTGAAGGGAATATATTTTTGGCGTGGAACTTGTTTTGGATTGAAATTTAATACAAACACAGGTTGGGTTGCTCTATTTGTACACGTCAAATTTTATGTAGAGTATCTGATGCTGTGTAACGAAGCAACTTAAGGTTACAGCCTTGTCGTTTTTATGCTATTGCTTTGCTATATGGTGTGAAGAGAACACCTTTTACATTCCTTTGATTCTTAAAAAGCATATAAATAATCTTTATACCGTTACGCGTTTGATCTTGAGATTTAATTACAGAGTTCTAACTAGAATAGGTAAATTATGAGAGTAAGTTAGCACTAGTCAATGCTATTGCTGGTTGAACTAAATTGACTGTATTGAACGTAGTACATTAATTAAAAATATATCCACCTGTATTTTTAGTACAAATACACACATATTTAATATTATATACATGCCAAATAATTTGTATAGTTTAGATACGAGCTTGTGCCTAACTGCTTCTCTATCTCTGATTTGCAATGCTCACAGTTTTGAAGCTTCCCCGCCAAAGCCGATTAAATTGTTTACTTGGATAAAGGCAATTGTAATTACAATAAATTAAATTGTTGGCACATCAATAAGTTATAAAAAAAACTTTTAACCATTTGCAATCTGCACAGCTAGTGTGTACATCAGAACATTTTTCTGAACTAACAATGATTTGTGTTTCATTTGAGTCAAATAGCTTGAATACTTCAACTTATTCAAGACCAAAACTGACAAAAAAAATCATTACATGGATGAACTCAAGATTGTACGTTTATTACTATTAAATTATCATAGTTTGCTTGTTGTTTTGTCCACGAATTTGCTAACATATCAAATGAAATGTTTTGTCATCTTTAAATATTCAAGTGACAGGCTAAATGCGTGAATACTTTTGCTAGTCAAATGAAAATGCTAGTTGAAATAAATAGCTTTCATAGAACACAATACATTAATCAACAATCTACTTCTTTGTTATGTTAATTTTTTTAAACTCTACAGTTCCAGCTATATATTTGTATAATTTTCATTTCAAATCTATTTTAACTCTGCTTAACTGCTTTTCTTTCTCTGATTTAAAAAAGCTCACAACTTGAACCAAAGCGAATAGACTAGTTCTCTTAACAAATACCAATTGACTTTCAAAGGCTATGAACATATTCGAATTTCAATAAGTTGCGAAAAGGAAATTCATTCAACTATTTATTAACTCTAAAGCACGTGTTTAAAGAGAATTAATGAGACGAGGGCTTCTGTGTTTTCTGGTTTAAAAACACGCTGTATAATGTTTTAATTCATTTAGCTAGAAAAAATTAAATCTTTAGCTATGGTAACAAGTCGATTTGATGACTACATGTTGTTTTGATAACATACTATCCAATCACTTATCAAATTTAAAGTATTTATTTTCAATTTGAAAACATTTTTCAAATTTGTCAATTTACTATGGTCGATTTATTTATTTTCGCTTGTGTATCTTATTCAAATTATGATCATTAAAGAGTAACTTTACAGTTTGCTTTAACGATTTTTGGTTAAATATGAACTCGCTATCATCAAATGAGACATTTATGATTGTTTTTGAATTCTATATATTACTTTATTTTGTACAATGCTCGACATGATATATTGTCTCTTTAAAACAATTAGTTTTAAAATAAGCCTTACCAAAAAACTAGGTAATGTAATAAAATTATTATACGCAATTCACAAAGCTTAATGGAAACAGGTTTTTAAAATGATTATTTCTTTTATTATATAATTATACTCTATGTAAATTTATAAGCTTTACTGTGGAGGGATGGGATGAAGTTCACAGAAAAAGGGTGAGTTTGTATACTTATTTTATTGAAAAAATTAAAGATTTGAAATTAGTCAAGATTTAATTGTGGGTTGTTTTTTAGTGGTGTAATGAACGATTTAGTAAGGAATATTTTGAATATTTTGGATAAAAGGTGGAAGAGACTAACAGATGGGTTGAAAGGAGAAAGAGGAGAAAGGAAGATAAAGAGTTGAAGGAGAGAAACAATGCTTTTTGGTTGAGAAAGATGAGCTGTGTGATTAGTGAGATGGGATTGAGTTTGAGAGGCGCATATTTGCGTCATTTGAGGCAGAGGCATTGAGTGGAAGAGAGAACAGCTGGCGAAAGTGCGGAACAGCAGCAATAAGAGAAAAAAGGGGTAAAAGGAGAAATAATTAAAATTGAAGAATAGCAGTTGAAATTGATTGAAAAGCTGTTAGAAATGCAGAGGAATTTGGATAAAGAGAAAAGTTTAATTATTGGACCACTGAAAAGGATGAAGGCAGTTCAAAAGGAGACTTTATATTTATTTGGATGTTAATTCTTAAGAAATAACTTTGGTTGATTGTTTTAATATTTTTAAAAAATAACATTTGTTTTATGAAGTAGTAAACGAAATTATAAAACAGTTTATTGTAGAAACTTGTCAATACATGCTTGAGAAAGTAGTGGTCTTATTTAACTGTGTTTATCAAATGTATTTAAGTACGTATATTTTTATTCTATTTCATGTTTTTTATTATTTAAGGTTAAGGAAAACTAAAATGCAGGCAAAAATATAGAGTGGAAGCATGGAGGGGAAATGGATATGGAGGTGATGGTGGAAACGGCGAGGATGATGGATGTGGAGGGGGTGTGTAGGGTTTGGATAGGATTCATTGGAAAAGGGTGAGGGAGGAAAAAGATTGGGGAAGTATTTTAAATATTTTAATGATTATAAAATTAGTAATTTAATTTAATTTTGGTTATTAAATTGATTGAAGTGGGTTAATGGACAACTGGCGAAGGTGCATAAGCGCAGCAATCAGAGAAAAAGGATAAACGGAGAACAACTAAAGTTGAGTAGAAAGTTGTTGGAAATGCAGAGAAATTTGGAGCAAGAGAAAAGACTTTTGACTGATCCATTGAAAAGGGTGGAGAAAGCAGTTCAAAAGAAGATTTTATAATTGGATGTTAATTCATAATAAATTATTTCAGGCGTTGGGGTTAATTTCTAAGTCTCAATTTTTTGAAAGTGTAAATTAACCTGTAAAACACTTAATTGTAGAAACATGCAAAAACGAGATTGAGAAAATAATGGTTTTGTTAAAACGTATTGAAAATTGTTTAGCAAATGTGTTTTAGTATTTTTTTTGTATTTTAGGTACATTTGTCAAATTGCTTAGTAAACTGCCGAGAACGTTTATTTCATATTTAAATTTTTAATTAAACCAAACTGATTCATAGCTTCAAATTATTGTGAAGGATAATTTATTCTCCGATTTAAGCCCAATTACATGTTAGACAAACTGACTTGCTAGTTCAATGCTTTATGTTGAGACATTTTACTAGTTTTTGCTATATCTTGCATTTTACTAGTTTTATAATATAACGAAATATCTACTATATAATTTTAGTTGGTAGGATGATGACATCATGGTTTTACCTCTCTTGAGATTACAGTATCATGTTTCACTAGCAATCTATGTACAAATTTGAATATGTGTTCTAATAGTTTTACAGTGTTATTTAAAGATATTTTGACGAATTGTATAATTATTTTATTGATGCGTGAAATATTTTCTAATAAAATGAAAACAGTTAAAGAGGTTAGCAAACCAGCGCCAGGCATAAGAATCAGAATAGCTACTGCTGTGTTTCCACCACCACCAATTTTTGATGTCGAGTTTTGAATAATTGTAGATATTAGCTTATCACTGTGAACATTTAGTTTTAAAACGTACACGAAGTCAAAATACTTTTGCCACCATTCAAATACGCCAGCTTCGAAAAGATGTCGTAGTTGGACAAAAATATTGGAGGGGAAATAGTTTTTAAATCTATACCCCCAAAATGTTCTAAGAATTTTATCCTTGACAAGAAAGCTAGGTTTGCCCAACAACTTTTGAATTGTGTAAAGCTTCATCGCTTCATACTTTGGTAATATAATTGCAGATTTGTTGCAGTTGTTCATGTGATGATTTAGAATTGTAGAAGTATTTTCCAAATATCGCTGTCCATAGTCAGGTAACATTGCAGAGTGGTTGATGTATTTCCACATTTGTTCCGGTATTTCATCTTTCAAAAAATGTAAACTGTAAACATACCGATCTATAGTGTTAAGCGAATTCATTAAAATTCTCCATAATTCGGAAACCAGCGGAAGCTTTTCATGTCTTTTCACTGTGCCATATTGTTGATGTAGTTTACGAAGTTCATTGATGAAAATATCTGCCTTATACTCTGTTTCCAAGTTAATCCTTCGAGTAAAGGTAGTAAATTGATATTTTTCTAGCATTTTAAATGTGTCGAATTTGACTAAGGGAGGTTCTGCAGTCAACCTTGTCACATTGTCGCCCTTGTAAATTGTGCTTAAATACAGCCAGCTAATTGGAACAAAGAAGACACAGAAGATGAATGACCTTTTTGTTGCTTTGCTAGCATTGCTGAAGATACTTATAGATTGATCCAGAATAGATAAAAATATCACATAAAATATATCATGAAAGCTTGCACATTTTTGTTTGCTGTGTAATTCCTTTGATAATTTAACAATCCAAGATATGATAATACACATCGTCAGAATTAGCGACCACGTTGGAAAATCAAAAGGAGTAATCAATTCTTTTAACTGGTTCGTCCAATGCATTTGTTCTTTATGACAGCTCACAAATCGTAGTTGAGTGCTGGTTATTACAAATCGACCGTCCTGAAACTGATTTCTATATTTGTGATTGTCTCTCTGTATTTCTGGACGAAACACTGGATGATAATTAATCACCTTTGTAGGGCTACAAGAATCAACTATTACATTTTCCCAGTCGTTTCCGTATTTGTCGTATTCGACAGAGAATGTAATATTTACCAACTTTGGTAAAAGCGAAGAGGTCAAGTGAATGTCGGCTAAGAGGTACAGATTTCCTGATCCGTCCTCAACTGAAAACATTTTTACATTTTCCAGAATAGCATGTTTGTTTCGCCTTTCTTTCTTTTTTAAATCTTTTAGTGATTTTAAAGAATGATTGAGCACTACACGAACTGGGTGAGGATAAGGATTAATTTGTTGGATTTCCTGTAAAACATTTTGTACTTCATTTCCTAAATTTGGAATTAATTTTGTGCGGATTGGGATAAGGTGAAACCAATCACAAGGATTGCAATACGGGCACAGTGTTTTAAGTGTGTGAGACGAGTGATCCCATGTTAGTACATTAAGTGAAAACCTTCGAGTGTAGTAGTTTTCGTAAGTAGCCCCTGCAATCCATTTTTTCAAATCATTTTCATTCCTACATATCGAGTTTGCAGTCGAACTACAAATAAGTAGTGAAATAACTGGAACTGTATTTAAGAAGTTACGCCTCCACGTCACTTCATAAGCTGTATACAAATAAATGAAAACAGGATTTTTAAAAAGTCTTTCCCAGGACGTATGTTTTAAGTACATATTCGGAGAATCGTGTTCTGTTAGTGGATCGACAAAAACGTTCGCTTCACAAGCTTTATTTTTACTTGATAGTTGAAAGAAATCTGACAAAGTTTGTGCAACATAGTTATCGGCGACTTTGCCTGGAGGTAATAATAAACTGCCTGTCGAGGCATTCAGACATAATGATGAGTTGTACCCGTTCAAGGCTGGATATGCAGATCCAAGTTCAAATGGATACAAGCGGTGTTCTTCACAGTAAGACAAGTAGCGCAGAAGAATAATTGGGTTTTTCACTTCCTGCAAATCAATGTTGGATCCTTTAAAATTAATAACTCGTATGTTACAGCCTGTAAATATATTTGTGATGTCCAGTTGCTCATGAGAATGATCTGCCTGTTTCGTAAACGGTGACCCAATTGTAAAATTATTTTTAATACAGAGCACTACTAATAAATAAATTTGAACTCTTGGTTTAAATTTGGACACAGACCACATTTTAAGACTATTATTCAAAGTGGTGTATTAGTTTATGCAAATATATATTCCATGGTAGAGCACAAGTGTAACGATTTACTTAGAAACAACGATAGAATGAAAGCAAAAAATATTGAAACCTTTAGCTTATTGTTAGTTCTAAATCGTTTGCGTGATATTGTATTTTTGCGATGTTACTTTCATTAGCTAATTGATTACATTAGGATTTACAGGTATCCATACTCCGAAACTAATGTGAAGACTCTAAAAATATTGTTATAAACTTATAGTTGGTTGTTTTTCTGCTTTCTAAACTTGTTAAGTTCTGTAATGTTTTATAAATGACGACAACAAATAAGTGATAAATAATGCTTGAGTGTTTGGTTCCTAGCAATCCTTAACATTTAAACTAAAATTTGGTGGGAAAGAGGACTTGCTTGATTGATCCTTTTAACGTTGGCTGTGTATGGAAACCACGGGTTTCCCAATAGTAGCAATATTTTTAAAGTAGAGATTGAGTTCCGCAGTAAGACGAGTTATTGAAGTTTGTTTTCTATTCAAACTTCATTTACGCCATTAAACACTTAAACCTTTCATCAGTAAGTTAACTAAACGCACTATTAAATATTTTTATTAAAATAAGGCGAATGAGAATATTAATTAAACGCAATCATATTTCTTTGGCGGACATGGTTACATCGCAGAATGAGTAACTTGGAAACAACTTTTTTCAAAATCAATTTAACCAAACAGTAGCAGCACAATTTCACTACTCGAGAGTTCTTTTCTGTCTACTTTTTCGCAGTTGAAATACTTAGGAGTCCATGTTTCAATAAAAACATGGTCTTTGTGCTCGCTCGTCGAACGTTCAACTACTGGCACAAACATATAGCCAACGAACCTTAAGGTATACACATAATTTAAAGCATATTGTTATGATGATGATAAAAATAGGCCAGGGCTTGACTAAGAATCCCGATTTTTATACGACGTGGTATATTCTTTAGAGTTTGCAAACGAACATGGGTTGGTTTTTCCGAAAAGTGTTAATTTATTATTTATGAGTATTGTTGATAGGCAAAGATAGATACCTGAAAATACGTTAGCACCGCTATGCTAACGCTGTGTTCCAGCTATGGTGTGTTGTAGCCTTTACTAAGCTTACCATAGTAATAAGTTGTTCTGATTGTAAAAATTGGTCTTGGCATAATGGAATATTTTTGATTAGATTTTTTTGTTTGCGTGTCGCTATAAAATCCAATGCAGTATTTTGCAGGTATCAAATCTAAGTATAGTATAGAATAGAACGTTTTTTTTAAATATGGCGTTGACACGTTTTGCACTTTACACCAACAACGCATTAAAGTTAAGCAGAATCATTCTCAAAGCTACTTTTAATTAATGACAGTTACATTAAATAACTAAACACAAACCTGTGGAAAATTTGAATTATCCCAGTTAGAAAATATTCAAAAATGGTTAAATGCTAGGTAAATTGTATCAAACAATTAATGAAAACAATTCATGTCAAGACATGAAGAAAAAACGAAGACGAAGCATGAAACTGTTTCAGGACTTCGCACGTATTGACATATAGTGTTTGACACGTGGTGACCCTGTTGATTGGATAAGACCCATGGAACTTTGAAAAAAGTTGATCTACTTTGAATCCTCTATCGAAATATGCAATAAAAAAAATTTGGCCCATAAGCCAACATGACACCTTTGACCCCCTCCAGCTCCTAGGGGGTTAGACTCCGGAGCTGAATGTCACTAGCGATTCAGCCCTTGACCTGAGGAGTCTGTGTGCCAAGTTTGAAGAGAATCGGTTGATGGATGTCAAAGTTGGAGTGCTAATGGACAGACAGACAAACTAAAATTATAACTAAGATGAATCGCTTCATCTTCGTAGTAATTGATATAAAACAAAACTTTTAAGAAACTGTATTTTGTTTTGTTTTGCGGGATAAGGGCCAGATATCGTCGTCGAGTATTTAAGATTTGGAAGCTGCATACAACAATGATGATTACTAGAGACCAGCACCATATGCGATTTTGCAAAGGTGAAATATTTATGACACTCTGGACAAAATAGCGTACGGAGGAAAGTTAGGCGTTTGTAGGGAATGGAGAGGATTGCATGTATGTTGGGAGAATGAAGAAGAAAAGGAGGGGTTGGGCGTAGGTAGATTGAAGACATGTGGATGGGAGAGTTGATGGATAGGACTGAGTGTGAAATTCTCAAAGACAAAGAGAAGTAAAGGTGGAACAATTCAGAAGAAAGGGGAAGTAAAGCTGTCACGAAGCATTGCATTTATCTACATCAAAATAATATGTTTAATTGTATGCAGAGTAATTATTAACCATAAATAAAATCCTAGCACATTGCGCCACAAGACTTGATTTCCTTTTTCAACTTCATGAGCTATGGCAGCTTTATCTGCTTCTCCCATACTCTCTATTTTAATGGCAGTTAAGTTGGAAAAATTGGTACCGACTTTTCGTAAAAACCAATTAATTACGTCAATTTTTTTCTAATTGAAATCAATAAATAATACTTCACATTAAACGTCATCATGAAATAAAATTGTACTAGTAAAACAATCTGAATGAAGTTAGCAATAGTTTACACGTTTTTGCGGTAGGGAAAGAGTGACCGCAACTTTTCTTCGTTGTTAGGCTTGCTTGCGAAAGCAAATTAGTTTTGAAGATACGATTTTTTTTGGATTTTCGTTGTGGTTCGCAGCGCTTTCTGTTTAGCATTGGAGTTGTTTGCGTAATACTTTGAATACACCAATTTTGCAGGTAAGGCCAAAATTGATACGAGCAATTTGCTAGATTGTTTCGAAATACGGTGCCTGTTGTACAGCTTAACTTTTTAAAAGGAAAGGAAAAAGAGAGAGCCGACCAAAATAAAAACTAGTTTTAATTTTTTTACTGTTGTGCTTGTTTACAGATTTCAAGTGATAAAGTCTTCGAAAAGTTAGTAATTATTCGAAAAGTTAGTAATTGAATTAAGTTGTGTAATATGATTAACTAATTACCTAATTTGTTCAGTTTAATAAATCAAAACGGATATTGTTAATTTAGTTAGAAAATTGTAAATTGTTTGCAATCGTAATTACGTAAGTATTATTTTATCATCATTACGACCAAAGTGAATATTCAGTTAAATTTAAGTTCTAAAGATTATCGAATTAAGTTATATGATTAATTTTACTCAGCTGCAGTGGTCCATAAATTTGTTAGGTTTGTTTAGGAAGGAGGCGGGGGAGAGGCTGGAGAGTGTGAACTGGGAGGAGTGTGGGACTTGTGGGAAGGCGGTGCTGGAAGAATTTAATAAACTGTATTTAAAAATTCATTTACAAATCTGTTAAATTATACTTTTTTCGATTTCATGTAATTTTTCAATTTTAAATCAAAATGGCGTATTAAACTATCAAAAATGTTTATTTAATGTTTCAAGATTAATCAAACTAAAACGATTCATGCTTATAATATTTGTAAAGGATAATCAATTCTATGATTTAAGTTTAGCTACATTTCAGACAAATTGCCTTGCTAGGTCAATGCTTTGTTTTAAGACATTTTAAAAATCTTTGTTATAACTTTGTTTTAAATATATTATAACTATTTGATAATCACTTAACCACTAAATAATTTTAATTGCTAGAATGCCCTTGTGGTCTTAGATTTATTAAGATTACAATTCCATATTTCACTAGTAATCTATGTAAAAATTTCCATGCATGATTAAAAGGTTTTATAACAGGATTTAAGTGTTTTTTGAAAACGCTTACCGCTAATCTGGGTAGTGCTCTAAAGCGTGAAAAGTTTTCCAACAAAATGAAAACTGTTAAAGAGATAAGCAAACCAACACCGGGTATTAGAGTCAGAACAGCTACTGCTGTTTTTCCACCAGTTTTTGACGTTGCATTTTCAATAATTCTAGATAGAAGCTCATTCCGATGAACGTTTAGTTTTAAAAGATATGCGAACTCAAAGTATTTTTGCCACCACTCAAATACACCAGCCTCGAAAAGATATTTTACTCGACAAAAAAATTTGGGTGGAAAATACTTTTCAAACGCATATCCCAAAAACACTCTAAGTATTTCATCCTTGCCGAGAAAGCTAGGTTTGCCCAACAGCTTTTGAATTGTGTGAAGTCTAATCGCTTCTTGCCTTCGTATGATTATTGCAGATTTGTTGCATTTGTTCATATGATTATTTAGAATTGTGGAAGTATTTTCATCAAATCCCTGTCCATAGTCAGGTAACATCGCAGAGTTGTTGATGTATTTCCACACTTGCTCGGGTATTTCATCTTTCAGAAAGTTTAAACTATACTTTAAGCGATTAAAAGGCTTAATCCAACTTGTTAACTCGTACCACAATTCAGAAACCACCGGAAGATTTTCATGACCACTTACTGCTCCATACTTGCTATGTAGCTTACGAAGTTCACTTATGTTATACAATTCTGCATTTATATCAGTTTCCAAGTTTACCCTTCGAGTGAAAGTACTAAATTGGTATTTTTCAAGCTTTTTGAATGTGTCGAATTTGACTAAGGGAGGTTCTGCAGTCAATCTCGTCACATTATCGCCCTTGTAAATTGTGCTTAAATACAGCCAGCTAATTGGAACAAAGAAGACACCAAAGATGAATGACCTTTTTGTTGCTTTGCTAGCATTGCTGAAGATGCCTATAGATTGATCCAGAATGGATAAAAATATCACATAAAATATATCATGAAAGCTTGCACATTTTTGTTTGCTGTGTAATTCCTTTGATAATTTAACAATCCAAGATATGATAATACACATCGTCAGAATTAGCGACCACGTTGGAAAATCAAAAGGAGTAATCAATTCTTTTAACTGGTTCGTCCAATGCTATTTTTCTTCATAACAGCTTACGAATTGAAGTTGATAGCTATTTATTACAAATCGAACGTCTTGAAACTGATTTCTCTGTTTCCAATCTTTTCTTTTTACTATTGGACGAAACACTGGATGATAATTAATCACCTTTGTTGGGCTACAAGAATCAACAATTACGTTTTCCCACTTATATCTATATTTATCGAATTCTATAGAGAATGTAATATTGGCCGCCTTTGGTAAAAGCGAAGAGGTCAAGTGTATGTCGGCAGAGTAGTACAGATTGCTTGATGAGTCCTCGATGGAAAACATTTTTACATGTTCCAGAATAGCATGTTTGTTTCGCCTTTCTTTCTTTTTTAAATCTTTTAGTAGTTTACTAAAAAAGATGAGCGCTACACGAACTGAGTGAGGTTCAGAATTAACTTGTTGGATTTCCTGTAAAACGTTCTGTAGCTTATTCCTGAAGTTTGGAATGAATTTTGTGTGAATGGGTGTAAGGTGAAACCAATCACAAGGATTACAATACGGGCACAGTGTCTTTAGCGTGAAGGAGTTGAATTCATAGAAAAGTACATTAACTGATATCCTTGGAAACATGTAATTCTCAAACACAACTCCGGCAATCCATTTTTTGACATCAGGTTCATTCCCACATAGCGAGTCTGTAGCAGAGTTACAGATGAGTAGTGAAATAACTGGAACTGTATTTAAGTAGTCACGCTTCCATTTTTGTTCTTGATAAGTAGTATTCAAGTTTGCCCTGACCGGGGTTTTAAGAATACTTTCCCAGTACCTATGTTTTGAGTACATCTGTGGGGAAGTTTGTTCGGTGGGTGGGTCAAGGAAAACGTTTGCCTCACAAGCTTTGTTTTTACTTGTTAGCTGAAAGAGTTCTGACAACGTTTGTTCAACATAGTTATCGGCGACTTCGTCCGGTGGTATTATTGAACGGCCAGTCGTGGCATTAAGACACAATGATGAGTTGTGCTTTTTTAAGGCTGGGTATGTATGTCCATGTTCAAATGGATACAAGCGGGGTTGTTGGCAGTAAGATAAGTACCGCAGAAGAATAATTGGGTTTTCCACTTCCTGCATATCAATGATGGATCCTTTAAAATTAATAACTCGCATATTACAGCCAGTAAATAAATTTGTGATGTCCAGTTGTTTATGAGAACGGTCTGCCTGTTTTGTAAACGGTATCCCAAATGTAAAATTATTTTTAAGGGAGAGAATCAACAATAAACAAAGTCGAATTTCAGGTTTAAATTTAGACACAGACCACATCTTTAGCCTAATATTCATAGTGATGTATTCGTTAAGATAAATACATATTCCAAAACAAAGCAATAGTGTTATAAGTTTCTTAGGATGAACGATATAATGAATGCAAAAAAGTTTTGAAACCTTGAGCTTGGTAGTTCTAAATCGTTTTGATGATTTTGTTTTTCGGATACTACTTTCATTCGGATTTATAGGTATCCGCAATCTAAAACTATTGTGTGCTCAAAAATATTAATATTATTGTTAATTCGTTGGGTCTATCTTTTTTCTAAGCATGTTATGTTCTGTAATGTTTTTTTTTCAAACACGGCAACACATAAGTGATAACTATTACTTGAGTGTTTGGTTCCTAGCATTCCGGTTTTGAAGGTAAAATTTGGAAGGAAAGAGAAATTGTTTGATGAATACTTTCAATTGTATATGAAAACAACAGGTGTCCCAAGAGTAGCGATATTTAAAAAAGATAGAGTTCCGTATTCAGACGATTCATTCAAGATCGTAAGATTCAACATGTTAAATTCTTAAATTCACGAGAAACACTATAACTAAATAAATGTATCATAGAACACAGGTTTATTTTTTTGGAAATGTGTTTATTTTTTATTATGCGTTTTGATAATAGTCTAAGGCAGATACCTGAAAGTACAGGTAAAGAACTTTACATGAAAATTGCTTATATTGACAAAGCAGTACTGAAATAAGAATTGATTTGTTCTGCACTTGACTGCTACTATTTGTAAACTTTTCAAGGGAAAATTTTGTGCGGAAATTCGTTTTTTGTTTGTCCGTATATGAGTTCGTTTTGTTGTGGCATTTGGAAAGCGAATTGTCTAGAAAATGCGAGTTTATTAGTTCCAGATATTGAATTTTTTGTATGGTCGACGTTCAGTACAGACTGCAACTACTCATACGTGGTATCCATAGACACTTCATCTACTATTTTAAACATACGTGTATTTACCCAACTCAGTGGTATAGTTTAAAAGAACTATATGCTTCTATATTTTAGCATAGCAACGATATCACTAGCTATATCAGTTGTTCAAATATAATAATAAAGTACGTTTTGTGATTAGTCGTCCGTCTTCCGTATGAGTCTAGAGCACACCAAGTATTTACCAAACTTGTTCTAAAGTTATCGAATCTCGTCACCTTGTTCTATGCCGTGGCCATACTTACGGGTCCAGAAACTTGCACAATGTCGGAGTTATTGAGACTATACAAGTCGGCAAAATATACCAAACATGCGTTCACGTGGTAACAAACTTGGTCAAAATAATGTTACAAGTGCGCTGACTCAAAACGGCTTGCATAGCATTTCGCTATTTTCGTGTATGTACGTTTAAAGTAATTATGAGATTGTTAATATTATTCTATAATTACTTTCTGTGGAAACAATTACTGGTAAAATGAATTTGCTACGACTGTTCATTAAACATGGATAGTTCCAGCTATCTCATCGTATACACACGTGTATACCAGAACATTGCTTGTGATATGCCATCAATTCTTGGAATAAGGAACATCATGGAAGGTAGATCAACCGTCTAAATATTATGCAAAGGATTTTTTTAACAACTTGGAAGAAGTTTGTTAATTTTCATTAAATATATGGTCCTTGAAGAGAATATATTATTGGCGTTGGGCTTTTATTTATTTAATTTGTTCACAAATATCGGTTAGGTCACTCTATCTGTACATGCCAAGATTATTTTGAAGTAAATTTTGTTGCAAAGTTTCTGATACTGTATTGCTATTGCTTTGCTATATGGTGCGTTGAGAACTTCAAGTTAAACACTTTAAATTCCTTAGGTTCTTCAAAAGCAAAGAAATATTCTTCAATTCGTTTTTCATTTACTCTTGAGATTTAACTAGTTTAGATTCAAACTTCAAAGTTTTAACCGGATTCCGTTAATTGTATTCCAGTAAAGGAAAAGCAAGCTAGCACGAGCCTATATTATTGCTGCTTCAACCAAATTGGCTGTATTGAACGTAGTACATTGAACAACAATAGATCTACTGGTTTCAAAATATTTTTAAGCGCTATAGTTTGACCTACATATTAACTTAATATTATTTTAGTCTAAAATTGTTTAAAAACAAAAAAATATTTTAGAAAGCATACCAAATAATGTGTGGAGTTTTTATTTTAACATCATAGCTAAGATACATGCTTGTGCTAAACTGCTTCTCTATTTCTTATTTGCAATGCTCACTAAGATAATTTGGGAACAACTTTTATCAAACTCAATTATACTAAGCGGTAGCACAACGATTTTACCATTCGGGAATTCGTTTATTTTCACTTCTTCCCAATTAAGACACTTAATGGTAATGGTAACTTCATGGTATAATAAAGACACTGTTTCTATGTTCGCTAGTTGAACGTTCAGTCAGAGAAGGTGTCATAGAGCAGAGGCGGGTGAGTGGAAATGTGAGATTTTTGAAGAGGGAATGTAGATTAGCACATTTTAAGGTGAAGCATGAAGGAGAGGGGGAGTTGATTTGAATAGCATATTGGGAATGGGATGAGCAAGGAGGATAAATGAAAAGGATTTGAGTAGGATTCATTGGAAAAAGCTGAGAGCAAGGGTTGTGGAAGTAGCTCAAATATTTTTACGGTTGTATCAATTGCGATTAAATTAGAGGTTTCTTGGATATTTTTAACGCGTCATTGGCTAACACAAGAAGGTTCAGAAGAGTATTTTCTATAAATATAAGCACAAGTATAAATTCCATGTAATTATTGTTGGAATACAATCCCAACTTTGTTCTTTATGGTACAGTTTATGAGGCTCAACGAGCTCATTCATAGTTTTACGTTTAAGAAAAAGGAAAATAAGTTATAAAAATACAAAAATATAAACTACAAAAATTACGAGAAGCTGTAAATTGTCACAGCTCATTTAGATTTTAAAACTTAATGAATATTACTTTGTTTTTGAGTTGATCCCTTTTCTGGGTCGACCTTTTTTATGTTCGTGTGAAGATCGATACTTTGAGGTTCTCACTTTTCTTGTTACAGTTCTTTGTCCTGTG